>JAIGNY010002918.1:845000-1032500 GCA_020152595.1 Chiridota heheva
GAACTGTGTGGTATGGCTCTGATTTTTATATAGGAACTCTTTGTAAAGAATTCGAAGCAAGTCTTAATTTTCTCACAAATACTAGGCCTGTGACAAAACATGTTTCTCTGAGTTAGCACCGCAGCAATTGCCCGCACATTAATCATTCAGGACATCTTCTTTTTTAATTTCAATGTATAAATAATGTAAATATTGTGTCATGGTGATATAACAATTTCAGCACTACTTAATTGTCTATTCTTCTTTCTTGATTTTTTAAATACATTTTTAAATCCCACAATCGTGAACATAAATGGGACACAAATGAGACTTTTGAATGAGGAGGGGGTTGAGGTTTGTGGTAAATAAACTATCAACCCCCCACCCCCCTAGAAAAGAAATTGTTCCTACGCTGTTGATCGGAAAACCAACACGTAAAATGTATTCCTCTTTTCTTAATAAAAATGGGGAGGGGGGAGGGGGCGACCTATTAAGGACCTTCCCGAGCCATATGAATGTAGGCACATTCCATCAGCTCTTGCACCTTTGACAGTAATTCAAGGGCACTTTTGTCGTTTGTTGAAAAGTGAGGAGGAGGAGGAGGAGGGGTGCGATTCCCAGGTCCACCGGTTTCGATGAGCCAACTCCGCAACTTCAGGTGCTTTTTACGAATTTTAAAGACTATTCTGTTTAGAATTAAAGCGCCATATTATGCGACGACGACTACGAATGAACACACAATTACAATGATGGGGTCGTCGCCTGCGTATTCTTTTATGATAGTAACAATGTTATCACGAAACACTTAATACGACCCGGACGAGAACACATGTACGAAGTACAGACATACTTAACATCGACCAGTCTCTCTTACCTGCGTGTGTAGTAAAATCCTTGAGCATATAATCCACTCACATGTGATGAAATTCCTTGATGAGCATTATATCCTAACTGATCTCCAACATGGCTTTCGAGCAAAAAGATCAACTGAAACACAACTTCTTTTAATAATAAATGATATTTCTAAACAAATTGACCAAAACAGTACCATCTCTATGGCTATACTCGACTTCTCAAAAGCGTTCGATAAAGTCCCACACCAACGTCTGTTATCGAAACTTTCCGCATATGGCATTGATGTAAATCTACTGGCCTGGTTTGCATTCTTCCTCAGCAACCGCATTAAGCGTGTTCTCTGTTATGGCGAAATCTCAAATCCCAAACAAGTTCTATCTGGTGTACCACAAGGTACCGTTTTAGGTCCTTTACTCTTCCTTTTGTATGTCAATGACATCCCTGATGATATAGACAGCATGGTGAGGCTGTTTACTGATGATTGTCTTGTGCATAGAACGACTGATAAACTATCTGGCCAACAAATCCTCCAAGATGATCTAAATAAACTTGAACAATGGCAAAATAAATATCAATGAATTTCAGCCCCTCTAAATGCTACATCCTCTCAATATCTCCTAGAAAATGCTATAAATCACCAGTATATACCTTGTGCAACCAGCCTCTAGAACATGTCAACTCCCACCCGTACCTAGGTGTTGAAGTTGATAATAAACTCAGATGGGATAAACATATACACAACATCACCAACAAAGCAAACTCTGTACTTGGCCTATTAAGACGTAACCTCTCAAACTGTCCCACTGACGGTAAAACCACTGCATATAAAGCTCAAGTAAGGCCATTACTTGAGTATGCATCAGCAGTTTGGGACCGGGCCGTCACCAGTGCGATGTAGATAAGCTTGAATCATTTCAACATAGAGCAGCCAGGTTCTGTATGGCAGACTACTCTTATAAATCCAGTGTCACTAGCATGCTTCATATCTACCTACTGTGGTGTAGCGGTTACTATACCTGTCTACAGATCACGAGGCCCTGGGTTCAAGCCTGGGTTGGTTAGACACGCCAGTGTACCACAACTGGTTTTCAAAGGCCGTGGACATTGACTTGGTTGTCGATGTTATGTCTGTCCGTACATCGTACCTGTGTTCTCGTCAGGGTCGTATTAAGCGTTTCGTAATAGCATTGTTACTATCATAAGCAATTACGCAGGCGACGACCCCGTCTTTGTAATTGTGTGTTCACTCGTCGTCGTCGCATGCTTCATAAATTAGATTGGCCCCTGCTAATAACAAGAAGAAGGAATACCCGTCTAAAAATGCTATATCAGTAAAATCAATACAATTCTTGTCGCCATTGATAATGATAACTTGATCCCAAACGCAAGAATTAATACAAGAAATAACCATGATCTGAATTTCCACGTTCCTTATGCTAAAAAGAATGTTTATAAATAGTCCTTCTTTCCTCAAACACTAAAAGATTGGAATGCTTTACCATCAGACATTGTACATGCACCAAGTCTTAACTGTTTCAAATCTAAGCTTGTTAATGGATTGATTGATTTTGTTCTTCTTTTTTTTTCTCTCATACTTTTGCTTCGCACGGTTGGCGTTCATGTCCTCCAGAAGGATTTTTGCAGACTAAACCTATTCAGACCAAGTCAATGTCCACGGCATTTGATGACCAGCAGCGCCATTATGATAAAAAGATTGACTTTTAGCAAAACTTAAAACAAAATTATATAATTGAAAATAGCTCATCAACATAAATACATATTCATTTTCCGCTTTCAGTGGATGGTATCTGTTCGTTAAGCCTAAATGCGCAGGCGTAGGCCTACTACACGTCGGTATTATTATTGGAGCTGCAGGGAGACACAGCTGTACTAAAAGTCGACAGCAGTCGTGAAATTTCTTCGGAACGGCAAATTAAATTTACTTTTGCTTTTTCTTATGTAAACACTTTAGGTAAGAATCTGTTGTCTTACCTAACCCGTTTTAAAGCTCCCGTAGAGTAATTTCACTAAGAGATTGATCCCCCTAAAGCCGTCATAATTTAGCCTAACTGTACAGTGTTAAGTAAGTCTGTAAGTAACAGTAACTTAGTACTTTTAGTAGGCCTCACGTAACTTGACAATTTATATTATTCTAACGTTAGTAATAGCATCAACTTAGGCCCAACGTTAGGGCTGTTACGTCAATACGTTAGGCTAGTATTAGGTCAGCAGTTATTTGGTTTTCCTACCTTAGGCCTAATATAATAATGAGTTTTTTTTCTCAGTCAAGTCATTTCAGTGCAGTATGGCTGTGACTGCAGGAATGTGTGACTGGAGTTAGTGAGCCACCATGACAATACAACGCTAACACCACTTACTAGGCCTATGGGCCATATGCAACAGATACTGGATAGGCCTATCACTGAAACAACAAAACAGGTTTTACTTCTGTGGCTAGGGCCTAGGCCTACAAACTTATTTCCTTACCTTGTAATCACAAAAAAACTTCTGTTAGTCCTCCTTAAAGGAGACGATTCTAAATCAAATGATGATAGCCTATCACTGAGTATCCTTATTGCAAGAAATGTGTCAAAAACTTTATTTTCTTGAAGTTTTGGATGTATTGCCTTTTGTTTTAAAGTGAAATTCCTGCGTAGAACATAATTTTTAGGCTAAGCATTGTTATGCATACGCAAGTATACACAAGAAAGAGCAACTTTGGCAAGAACATTTCTCGGGCATATATAAAAGTGCAGGAATTGCATTGCACTGTTTGAGCTTTGCAATTCCAATGCGTATAAAGCTATATGCGTACGTACGGGCCACGAGGGTATTTGAAAAAAAAAATTGTCTTTTTTTTTTCTTTCTTTTAAATTTTGACCATCTATTATTGTTGTTTCTTTCCAACTTTCAGCTTTTACAACTGCACCTGGAAGCAAACTAAAGTAGGCTAGGGCCTAAGTGTGTTTAATTTTTCAGTAAGAATGAGGTTGATTTTGATATTGAAAATAAAGGCTTCCAGAAAAATCTGGAACTTTTTTTTTGAGACTGTGTTAAATCCCATTGACTTTTGTTTAATGTATGGCAACTTATTCAATGAACATGGAAACCTGAAGTCCCTAATTAGTAGATTACAAGATCTGCTTTAATTAGGTATGTGGACACATACTAAACTGGAGTAGGCCATACAGTTGCAATGCATCAAATGTACTGTTAAATGAAGATAAATTATCCCTGTGCTATTACCAGCTTGGTTTGTGAATCAAACCAAGCTGGTATGATTCACATTCCACAATGAGGTTGCAAGTGAAAACGACCATTCATTTCCTAAAAAACTTTGTATTCATTCCCTAAAAATAGGGTTTGTAGGGCTCCTGGAATTCCTGGAAGACTAAAGTACTAAATTTATAGGCCCGGAAAGTCAGGGAAAATGTAAAAAAAAATCAAAAGCCCTGGAAAAGTCAGGGATTATTAAGAAAGCACATATTTTGTCCTAATTTTCTTAATTCTTTATGAGTAAAAAATGAAGAAGGCATCGTACGTTGTTTTTATAGACACAGTGCTAGTGAGAAGGAATGTGTCATGCAATTCCCCACATCACACTGTTCACGCAGTCCATCGTGTACAAACACGACCGGAATAACTATTGTTAAGAATGTAGAAAATCACGATCAATAACCAGCTCCACTTCAAGTACAGTTTATAAGTGGTGGGAATTGGATTGTTAATACAAACCAGAAAAATCCTTTTAGTGTTTCGCGGGGACAATGAAGGCAAATCTTTTGTGATTGCGTTTAATCCCTAACGAAGGTTTGCTTCGCCGCGGCTTTATCAAGTTCATGCACACAAAAGATTTACCAGGGTGTTCAAAAGGGATTAAAGTATTATGTCAGTTCCGAAATCTCAACAGGTTTAAGAGACCAGAGTCGTAGTACCCTATAGCAAGCCCGTATATTGTGTGTGTGTGTAACTTTCAAGTTCATTTTTTTTTATATCTACAAGCAATCATTATTTCTTTCCATAGGGTATGATCGTTCATGAGTCAATGATAAACAAAGAAAAAGAGAGAGAAAAATATTGCATTAGTGTTCTTTTTTCATTTGAAAAATAAAGAAAAAGAAAAACATTTGGTACGCTTTTTTTTTTTCTCCATTACCCAGCATTTTTTATCAGGTATTTGCTGAAACTAAATGAATAAGAAATTTCCAAAGAAATAGTTATTAATTTAAGTTTACCCCCTTAGTATCTTCCAAATCCTGATATATTTGACTTCTTCTAAAGAATGTGCATTCCATGTTAATATCACTTTGAAGTCTGGCTTAGAAAAATACAAGAATTCTCAGCGTACAGACTTGTCATTTTTCTGCCTAGTTGCAGTGTAACTACACATGCAACTTAACTCTAAAAAAATAAAGCCCGTGTCTCTTGTCTCAGTTAAAATCCATGTTAAAACAATGTGCATATTATTTGTCTCTAGACATGTTGTGAGTAGTAGAAATTTTCCCGGACCTGTAAACACATAGATCACACTCCTCGTTCCTTGCATTTCCTTTTTATGGTAACATTTACCCTTGTTGAGACAAACTTTTCTCATACATCAACACGCAAGGACCTAGGGTGGGCAACTTATCACAATGTATTGTTGGGCATTGATGTAAATAAGTCCCACGTAAGAACTCTTGTGTTCCGAAAATATCCTGTATACCGACCGACCTCTTTCCTCACAGTTTACATTCAGAAGTTTCTGCAAAAATACAAAAGTAACTACTGACTTTGTTTTGCTCTTGATTTTTGATGAATTTCATTCGTAATGTATCGTTTGACTTAGTTGCTGAAGCCAAAAAGACAACTGACATACATACGATTCCATATAACTATGCCGTAACTTTGTATAACGTCGTAATAATATTATTTTCTTGCACGTGGAAAATATGAGGTTGCGGGCAATTGCACAACAAGCCTTCAGCGATAACAATTTCCAAATTGTTGAGAAATGTCCAGGGCACAGGTCACTTGCTTCTACTAAACGTGAATGGTTACCATGGAAATTGATGCTGGCTGTAAGGGGTGTGTCTAGATTCTAGAAAATGTAATGATCCCGTAAGGGTTATTACAGTGTAATGATTCCGTAAGGATTAAATTATTTCTAAAAAGAATTTCTACCAAAGCAGTGCCGACAATGGGCTCAACAATACTTTTGAAGAGGACCAGTTGCGACGCACGGGCGTAAGTAGTGAGTGGAGAGGAGGAGGGGGGACCAGCGTTCCCCAATATTTTTCATCAGTATTACTTCCCCCTCAATGAACAGGTTGTCCCCTCAATGATAAGACTATCAAATTTCGGCAATAGAGGGTGTAACACTTTTTGGTAGAGAGTGAGTAAAGTTGTGAGTACGAACTTCCCCCCCTCCAATCAAAATCACACACTTTTCCTGCATTTTGGAACTTGTAAAATGTCGAGGCGCTGAAGAAGGATGACCAACCCGTCAAATATGTGATCACATTTATTTTTACAAGTTTGTGTGGTGTGTGGAGAATGGAAGGTGGAAGGGGGCGGGTCACCCCAGCATTTTATTGCTGGTTTTTGACATTTGGGAATATTTTGATAATTTAATGTTTCATCACATGGTATCATCAAATTGCCTGTCACCTGCCCGTAACCTTAACAATTGATTGAGAGTGGTCACTATTACCCATTTGAGTCGCACATATTTTATACAAAAAGGCTTATAACTTTTCTTACAAACATATTTATTTACTCAGATGCCGCTATTCCTTTTAATTTCCCACCATGTGGAATGGTCAAATTCACTGTCACCCTCTTGGAACTTCTACAATCAGCCCGGACCAGTTGTCACCCCCTCACCCTACCCCACTACCCCCCCACCCTTCCCCACTACCCCTCACCCATGAATAATTATTACACTTCAGAAACTTGTCAGTATGGAACCTGTATATGACTTTTAAAGGTCCTGGAATTTTCAGTTGAGGTCCTTGAAAGTCATGGAAAAGTCGTGGAATTCTGCAAAGCCAAATGTGTACAAACCCTGCTGCCCCCTCCCTCCCTTCCTCCCTTCCCAAGGTATACCTGGGTCTTTCTTCCTTGGTCTTTCTTCTTGTACGAAAGCTCTCCACGACCTAGCCTTCTTCCGCTTTCAAATACTGCCAACTCGGTAGACATTTCCACAGCTACTCCTTCCTCTTTACTAACGGCTCCACATGAGAAGGCTCCTCTGCAGCCCTTCTGCCTGTCCTGGTCTCACCCTCTCCTCAAGGCTGCCTGACGGAACCTCCATCTACTCTGCTGGAGCAAATTCCATCCTCCTGGCCGTAAACTTTATAGAACTCTCCTTCCACCCCCGTTACGTCCTATTCTCTGACTCTAAATCTGTACTCACTGGTATCCTCAACATGCTCTGGCCCATCATACTCAATTTCTCAGTTTTTACTTATATTTAATCTTATTACTTTATATATTTTTTTTACTGTATGTTTTAATTACATTCAGTATATTACGGCTAGTTTTCTTAAGTTTTATTTTTCTTATATATTCATGTAATATTTTATTTGTATAGCAACAATGATTATTTACATAGATTTTGGCACTATATAAATTGTAATAAATTGTAATAATAATACTACAAATCCTCAACAAACTTCACGCTCTTTCCTCCTTAATGAAGAAAATTATATTTTTTCTGGATCCCCAGCCATGTCGGCATCCCTGACAATGAGAGAGACACCAACAAACCTCTGTCAAGTAACATTTCTGCTTTTCCAATTCTGCACTCAGATCTCCTTCTCTCCATCTCTAATTACATCCGTAAGACCTGGCAAGACTCCTGGAATCACAAACTAGCAACAAACTTCACACCATCAAATACAAAGTCTGGACCAACACCCCCCTGCACAATCGCAATTGCAGGAAAGACATCGTTGTCACCCGCATCCGCCTTGGTAACTCCTCTCTCAACCACTCCAATCTCCTTTCCAGCTCCCCTGCACCTCTCTGCCCCACCTGCAACACCGACCTCTTCATCAAGCATATCCTCCTAACCTGTCCCCTATATCTGAACTGCTGGTCTCTTCTCTCCTCACCCACCTCAATCTCGGATCTCTTCAAAGAAAATCCTTTCTCCAATATGATCAACTTCCTCTGCAACAACAACCTATTCCACCATATCTAATCTTCCTTTCTACCTTCTACACCTTACCTTACACACCCCTTTCTTTTCACCTTATTTTTTTCTTCAAAATACACCCTATTTTCCCCCTTTTCTTCCTCTCAATCCTTTATCTCCTCGCTGCCCTAATTCTTACACCCTAATTTTTTAACTTAGCTTATTTGACTCTTGACAAAACAAACCAAAATCTTTACCTATTTAGCACCACGACGGGATAGTTCTCTGATTTGCTGTTTAGGTTGCCATCTTTCTTAGTCACCGCATGTTTGTGATTAACTATTCAAACATCCGCAAATAACTTTTAGAATGTTCCACTTAACGGCAGGTTTATTTTTTTGCTGACAACATTTTTTTGGTTCTATAATTTGATTAAATAGTTTTAGTATAAAAAATATGTGTGTGAAAACATAAGTATCATCTTAAATTTTTTCCCTGAGTTTTTTAAAAACGTATTACCCTCGTTAAAATTATATAGCCCCGATTAGCAGTGTTTTCAACTTTGACTGTACTTCGGAGAGCTCGTCAGACGTAAATATTTCGATAAAAGTAAGTAAAATTATTGTAAAAACACTTTTTGAAGACATGGATGGGCTTCAAATATCATCAATAAGTATTGTGGGTAAAAAAAAAAAAGAAGGTAAAATGGTTTCGTTTTCACAAAGATCTTAAAACTGAGATTTTCCTATGTTTTAACACAAGGCTGTTGGACAGTACAACAGGGTATAGGTGCTGTCGGATGGCCAGCTATCACTAATGGCAGCCATACTAACACGACTGGCATCAGTCTGATGGTATACTACAGGGAGTACTAATAGACAACTACAGTATAAGTAAATCTGGCTAGTGTTATACCACAGATGTACCATTGTTTTTACATACATCTACTCCCTTTAATCATACTCCAGCTGTGTGTTTACCTACCAACCATGCAGCAGCTGGTCCAACAAATAGCTATGAAAATAAGAGGTTTTTCAATTCTGTTCTCTTCAAATTATGCAAAAATCACACCACAGTATGATATATGGTAGATTAACAATCTCTCAAGCTCTGCATTCGTTAAACAAGTATGGAGGGTTAATCATCTATATTGTCAAGAGGATAAAAGTGGAAACTCCATTTTGTTTTTACCAACATGTTCTCAATCTTAGATTAAAGCCATTCAGCAGAAAATGTTTTTTACTGTATCTCTTTAGCAGGCAACTAAAATTTTTGAGTAGATATTTTGAGCACCCATGCAGTATGCAGCACCCTTGCAGTATGCATTTTTCATAGCATTTCTGCACATCTTAGGTGATGATGTACATTATATTTACGTTTTGAAAACAGATTTGCGATTATTGGAGGGTGAATTTTAACCATGGATATTACAGGTCAAGTATTTTTGTGGTATAACCAGAAGCATGTGATATTTAAAAAAACAAGTTTAGAGAGCATTTATATGGATCCACAAAGCTGAGTGGATATCTTTGATGAGGACATAAAATAATTGTATTTTGTTAAGGAGTTATTGAAGTTTGAAGTACTATCGTATTTTGGTTAAGATTAATTTAAGTGACTGATATCACAGTGTCACTTCTTTTAAAAGCCTTTTTTTTTTAAATGATTTATATGTGACTTGAAAACTATTGTATTCCACAGAAGAGTGCAAAAACAGAGTGTGATAGATTTTTAATTGTAATTGTGATTTAACATCAAAGGAAACTGAAAGTAATATTTTCCACATGTCAAAAATGGTATAGTATTTTTCATTGCTATTAGACGAGGGTGCAGTGGCTCAGTGGTTAAGGAGTCATGCTCGTACAGTAATAGAAAGGTACCAGGTTGATTCCCATTGTGAGCACTGCATTGTGTCCTTGAGCAAGACACTTCTTTTGCTTCATTCCACTCTGCTGTTAAATGAGTACCAGCACTGCTGGGGACTTAATCTGCGATGGACTGGCATCCCATCCAGGGGGAACCATGTTCTCTTATCTGCTTGTGCCATTGAAACTGGGAACAAGCCCTGGCTCTATGGGCGCTATAATGGCTTGGATGGATTTAGTTAGCTAGCTATACATGAATACTGTGTATGCTCCAAAGTGAAGTTGTGGCATCACCCAGTTACTTACTAGACTTAAGCTATACATGAATACTGTGTATGCTCCAAAGTGAAGTTGTGGCATCACCCAGTTACTTACTAGACTTAAGCTATACATGAATACTGTGTATGCTCAAAAGTGAAGTTGTGGCATCACCCAGTTACTTACTAGACTTAAGCTATACATGAATACTGTGTATGCTCAAAAGTGAAGTTGTGGCATCACTTAGTTACTTACTAGACTTAAGCTATACATGAATACTGTGTATGCTCAAAAGTGAAGTTGCGGCATCACCCAGTTACTTCCTAGACTTAAGCTATACATGAATACTGTGTATGCTCAAAAGTCAAATTGTGGCATCACCCAGTTACTAACTAGACTTAAGCTATACATGGATACTGTGTATGCTCAAAAGTGAAGTTGTGGCATCACCCAGTTACTTACTAGACTTTTCACACCAGTCATTGTCATAAAAAGATGTTTGCATCTTCAAAAACTCAGTTTCTTCAGTTCTGTTTGTCTTTATGACCTCTATCATGCCAGATAAACATGTGTGTCTACTAAAATGTTTATCCTGTATTTGTAAAATGTGTTGGCATAGAAGGGTATGGTTGGTAATCAATTGGTGGGGTGAAGATATTGAGGCCTTAATTGGGCTGAGTATTAGTGGGAGATGTGGTAAAATAACAAATCTAAAGTACAGTAATTGAACTTTTGAATAGCCATTTTAAGTTGAGATTAAGAGATTTATTTTTGCTATTTTCTTCAACAGATATGTCCAGCCTTGAAGATGACCCCCAGTCTCAAAATTATCAAGGACAAAACTCTGCAGGTAAAAATGATCTTACTTGTTGCTTTAATACACATTAACAATGAACCAAAGACCAGAAATGAACATTCAAATTTACTGGTAATTGAGTGCAAGGCCCTATTGCAGTAAGCTTCATGTGTAAGGCCCTATTGCTGTAAGCCCTGTGTGTAAGACCCTATTGCTGTAAACCCTCTCTTTTAATTACCTAACTGTAAATCTGTTGCACATAAAAGGGCATATTAGCTCAAACTTTTTATTTTAGTGATTACATAAATTTCAGTATTGCAGTATTTTTTTAGTTACTGTAGATATCATGTCCATTAAAAAACATGAAATGCTGAACAGGTGGCACATTTTTGTTTTGCTTGATACTTGAAAGTAAAAATTAAAAATAATAAAACAACTATAAAGCAGTCAATTTGTAAGCAATTTTGAGTTTTTCTTGGTTTTGGGTGATTCTGAAATAATCAAACTTCTGTTTCTTATGCCTGTCCATAGACTTGCTACATGTACTGTGCATATTGCTCTAAGAGGTACTGTAGAGATACAAGTGCATCCCATTAATAAAGCAGACAAAACCATTAGTTTTTCACCCATACACCTCCTCTCTCGATCCCAGCTTTCTGGCTGTTAGTTCTTGTGTTTCTCTCAATCTCCCTCTGTTTACTCTCCTTCCTACCTCTGGAATGATCTAACCTCTCAGGCACAATTTCACCCTTGCTGTTGTGGTGCTGTAAACTCTCATCAATCAAACAAACAAACAAAACCAGATTCATATATACCCGATCTGTCCTGTGGTATCATAATATTACAGAAAAATCAAAAGAGATATTTCAATGTAGTACTTTACCACAGTGCTATAAATGTGATGTTTGATACCTGTAAGATTTCCTCCTTCAGGGAATTAAGATCTGAAACTGTGGACAATATCTGCTTTAATAGTACAGTAGGTGTTATGTCATTGGTTATATTGCCCCCCTATGAGTAATTTACTGTGATATATAGAATATTTTAGGTGTGGTTCATCCAGACTGAATGTTCAGGAATAATCCTTAATATACCTTTTAATTTCTTAGCTATCAGTGCTGAAGGTATATGTATATATGGACAGATACAGTAAAAGCACCTTAAACCAAAATGGTTTAAAATACAGAAAAAGCACATAAATAATATACAATTTGTGTCAAAAATACTTTGACTATTTGATAGCTTTTTGAAGTTTTAATTCTCATTACCCAAATTCTTATGCAAATTTGTTTTGTTTAATAGGCAAACTTTTTTTTCTTATGTTACATGGGACGTTTCCAGGAAAATGCAGGGAAGAACCCATTCGTGTAATTTTAGATACAGAACACAGATTCGCACTATGCCACATATTGTCTTAGGTGAAGTACTGTACTTGCCTTCTTCTCAAGAAAGAAGTGGAGGTGCAAATTTGTTTTGTGTAATGGGCAAACTTCTCTTTTTTCTTATGTTACATGGGACGTTTTCAGGGAAATGCAGGAAAGAATCCATTTGTGTAATTTTAGATACAGAACACAGATTCGCACTATGCCACATATTGTTTAGGTGAAGTAGTTGCCTTCTTCTTAAGAAAGAAGTGGAGGAGGCGTTTCAAGTGATTATTTGTATTAAATTTATCTCCTGGTTGTCTGATTTTTGTGTTATATGTATACATAAGGCTGTCAAACTTGTGGTATTCATAAAACTTGCCCAGAAAGGACATTTGTCTCTGAATTAGTATACATGTACAGTAACATTCAGTCGTCAACTTGCTGGTACAGAACTACACTGCATATGGAATTGGAAATAAGACATTATATGGAACAGATAATTGCACTGTGTAATAACAATATTCTTATTATGGGAGTGAAATAAACATTATTTTCTTTGTTTACAGATCAGTACCAGGGAGACCCGGCAGGCTTCTTCAACCCCTATCAATCACCAACCAATGAGGGAGAGGTGACCCAGGGCCCGCAGGGGCTAGGACAACCTTACCAGCAACCTCCAGGAGCTCAGCTCCCTATGTTTTTTAATCCAAATGAATTCCAAAAGCAAGAGAGTGGTGTTAGTGCAAATTTGAATAATGGACAGAATGGTGGTGGTGCATCCCATTGGCCCCAGCAGGCACCGTCTACGAATGGCATAGACAATGTTGGGTACAATAGTGGTGGGTGGGGACAAGGTGGAGAAGGACTTGGAAATCATGTTTATGATGGATCTCATGGGAACGACATGAACAACCATGGCGCATACTACCCTCCACATGGAGGACAAAACCAGGTCAATGAAAATTGGAATCCACAGTTACAACAGGAGGGTACCCAACATCAATGGGGATACCATCTAGAAGGGCCTCCACCTCCAGGCGGAGGGTATGCTTATGGGTACCAACAGCAACCAGTACAAGGTGGATTCGTACAAGAGGAAAGAAATCCTGAAAGTCTGTTGAATGAGGGTATCCCACAAGGCCAACAGCCTTATGTTCATGAACGACAGTTATCAACACCATCTGTTAGTGCCAGCAATGACGCTGATCATGAATCGGTTTCTAGCAGTGGTGGCATGTCTGGATTTTTTCATTCGGAAGAAGGGGTGGATTTGGTGAATCCAAGTGTTAGGGATAATCTTAGCGATGGTCGAAATTCTGTTGGACTCTCAGGGCCAGACATTATACCGTCCTCATCACAGGAAAATGTGGTTGAAAATATTGGAAATTCATATTACAGCGGAAGTATAGGTGGGTTAGAACAGTACGGAACAGTAGGGGGGATACAGATGGCTCAAGGTGCCATACCAGATTTAGGGCAGAATCCCTTATCCATCCGCCCTCCTTTGTCTGAAAGCTCAGATTTTAGAACTATGGGGAATAGTGGAGGTGTTGGTGCTGCAAGTGGTGGGGTAGAACAGTCGGAGAATATAGAACAAAATCAATACTTTGCAACTGAGAGCCAAAATCACATACCAGGGGAAAATGTTGCAAGGTTTGCAGAGAGTTTTCCTAAGGAACCGTGTAACTCAGATATTTCTGTCATAGATCAAATTGGATCTGGGGAACCTTTTTTGCTGAGGCAAGGAGCAAATGAACATAAACAAGTCCCAATCAGTGGATTAGGGGACATCAATGCTCATCCTTCTCAACCACTTTTACTGGCAGGGATGCCCGAGGTGGTAGGGCAGAATAATCTAGCAAAGCCGGAGCTTCTTCCACAGAGGAGCAAAGTCATATATCAAGACCAAAAGCTCTCAGCAGCGACCTTTTATCAGATATTCACGAAGCTCATCATGTGGTAGATCATTCAGAGTCACCAGTTTCCCATGGGAGAACCGTGTCAAATGCTTCAATTGGTTCATCCGGTGAGATACCATCTTTCTCAGCTGAATCAAATACAAGGCAGGATGCTCAAAGTTTGTCACAGCAAGATCTAAGTTTACCTTTGGAGAATCAAGAGTGCCTTAACCAGCATGTGGGTAGTGTTATCCAGCTCAGGCTCCTGCAGGGTCTAGTGTGGGTAGCGCACAGTATGAAACCAATCAGCCAGACCTGCCGTCAGAAGCACTGAGTTCAATTTCAAGACAGAATTCCAAGCCTGATATTATGGAAGTGAACGATGGTAAACCTGAAAATGCTTCAAATAATGTCTTGTTGTCTCCCAAGGGACCATCCAAGCTGGTTCCTACACACCCTTCATTTCAACCAGTTACCCCCCACACCAGTGCTTTTCGCAGTTTGTCTGGAAGACACACGCCAAAACAGTCTACGGAGGTAAGTCCCTCGCCTCCATTGTGGTCAGCTGATATAACATCTCTACCAGGAAATATCCTCTTGGCACCAGTGAATGCTAGTCAGCCTTTTCCTGCTATTCATCCAGTACCCCAAGCCCCACCAAGCTCAGCTGCACCATCGGTTTCATCCTCCCAAGATGTAGCTTCATTTGCAGCAAGTGTGGCATCTGTCCAGGTCCCAGGGATACCAGTTGAGGCTCAGAGATTGTTACAACAGACGGCATCAGATCCACAAACTGCCACAAGTACCAGTCAAATAACTCAGCAGCTAGGTCAGATGACTATTGGGCAAGGGGTACCACAGTCTTCCCAACTAATTGGAAGCAACCCAACACAGCCTTCTTTTAACTTTGGGAAAGGAAATATACCACCTGTTCAACCTCCACCCCAACAAGTACCCAATAGTCAACCTCAACAAGTGCAATCTACAACAGCATCCTCACAGCAAATACTACCATTACAACAACCAGGTTTAGTAACACCTGCAGGATCAGCATCCTCACAGCAAATACCACCATTACCACAACCAGGTTTAGTAACACCTGCAGGATTGGTGCCTGTTAGTACTGGAAGCATTCCTCAAAGAGGTGTTGTCCAACAACCAGGACAACCACAACTGATACAACCCCAACCTGGACAGCCACAACAAATACAACCCCAACCAGGTCAGCCACAACATCTACCAGGTCAGCCCCAACCCCAACCAGGACAGCCACAAGCAGGATATGCTTATCAGCCACAACTAGCACAACCACAGCTAGGGCATGCACAACATGGGCAGTATCAAGGTCCAGATGGTCATTCTTACTACGAGCAGGGAATGCCCCATCAACAACCAGGGCAGCCATATAGCCCTGGATATCAGCCGGGAGGTCGAGGTCCACAAGTAAGTCTTTGATGCTATTTTGACAATGAACCTTTCAGTTGAATATAATTCCAGAAAATATGCAAATTAGTGAGGTCATCAGGTGAATAGCTTTGTAATTTCTGATTAAGTCCATTTTGTGTCATTTACCACGATATTATATTATATTTCTCTTTGCGAAAAATTCACAGAACTTTACATATACTCACAGAAACAAATTACAACAACTTCTGATATCATAAAACTAAGAAAGGAAATGAAGCATTAAGTAGAGCTGTGACAGTTAGCGTGTACACGCTACACGCTTGCAAATCAATGTAAATGTTTACTAAATACTTCATTGCGAGTAATTGTTTTTCATAGTCAGTCTTGCCGTTGAAAATCAATATGATCATTCATGATCCAAATCACACACACATTTCAGCTGACAAAATTCCAATCAATGACTTTTAACAAACTGTAAACCCGATTAGCATAATCCTTTTTAAATGTGAGAATCACAAATGCGCAGTAATCACCTATGAATGGAGATATTTTGCACTTTGATTTCGCCGAAATCTGGGTAGGCTAACTTTAAAAATGCACCGCGAATGTGCAGCAGTAATCAGTGAAACTAACAATAGGCCTATGGAAAATCCCACTCAATCAAGGTCTGTTTTACTAGCTGTTAAATCGACCAACAAACACAGTCAAAATACTTAAATCGTAACAATTAGTACATTTACGTGTAAATATTACCTTATGAGTCAAATAAATTTTGCAAGAAAGAAAAAATATTGTAAAATAAACAAACATAAAAAGGTTTTGACAGAGCTGAAATTCTAGGTGCTTCGCAAAGATGGCGGCCTTTTTTTTCGAGAGGACTGATATTTCAGAACTTCTGGGGTGGTGGCGTAGTTTTGAAATGTTTTACGGCGAGGTATCATAGCATGCAAGATTTTTACAGTGAAACTTTGAAAGCCGTAGCGAGTACGGCAAAAAAGTTACGCGATGTTGAGTTTTAATGACATTGAAAGGAAGTTATCTGTTCTTTCTAAACTGAATTTCCATGCATATTTTTCATAAAAATTATGATTTATACTGTAGAAGTAAACTTTTTATGATTTGGAAAGCAAAACTCGAGGGTCTATTTGGGCAATGGAGTCAATACTTTTGCCATATTGGTTAGGGGATGTTTTTTACTTGGCATTGTAAATTTGGAACAATTTTGGTGTATTTCCGAAATTTACAATACTAAAACGATACATGCTCGCTTTTTTGGTGTGTACACGTTTACTAAAATCCCTAAACGATCACAGCTCTAGCATTAATTGATCAAAGATTCTTATGGTTTTTCAACTGAGTCTGAAAAAAATTTAGGCAGATTTAGAGTATTATTTAACAATGTTTGTCTTACAACTCCAAATTTAAATATATTTCATTTTAAT
The DNA here is from genome assembly GCA_020152595.1 of Chiridota heheva. Taxonomy (NCBI): domain Eukaryota; kingdom Metazoa; phylum Echinodermata; class Holothuroidea; order Apodida; family Chiridotidae; genus Chiridota; species Chiridota heheva. Next base: position 861,988 of record JAIGNY010002918.1, read on the forward strand.
GTTTTTCATCGGTATTATTAGATTTCAAATTATTTGCTTTTCAATATATACCACTTTTTGAACAGCATACAATAGTTTCAATAAATACAATTTTATATCATGGTAAGTGTTACATGTTTATTTTACGTGGAAACCATTCCCTTCCTCTTGTTACAGCCTTTAAGGGCAGACTGGTACAATCATCAAGGTAGCCCATATAAAACCCAGTTCCCTCCATTTGGAGGTCAGTGGGGATCAGGGTATGGCCAGACTCCTTATAGTGGGTATGGTCAGCAGCAGTATGACCCCTATGGCAGACCCATACCTCCTGCTAGACAGGGTGCAGGGTACGGTAGGCAATCACCCAATCCAGCAAATGACAGAAGGTCTCCGCACACACTGGATCGCAGATCTCCGCATAGTGGCAGTGAGGGGGAACGTCCAGGGTCCAGACAGGGTTACGACAGACCGGGATCCAGGCAAGGAAAGTGGAGCCAAGATCCGTATCAGAAGAGTTATACTGATCCAAGATGGTACAGAGGTGGTAAGTGTTTGTATCTGTGTCGACCGTCATTGTGGTTGTATCTGACTTAAGATTTTCCATGGACACTACACCTTCCCCCACCCCCACCCAGATGTTATATACTTATAAAATTAATTACATACAGGTTGTGGATGTGCCTTAACAATAGGCCATCACTCATCCATTTTGCATATATTAATTCCTAAAAATTTGATCAGCAGTAATTCTTAAATTTGTAGGTAGTCTTATACAGTAGGTATAAATTTGTTTGGTGCCACTAGAGTGTACAATCCATTGAGTGGGAATTACTGTGATAAGAGTCACATTGGGAAAGTTTCACATTAGATATTAATTCTAATAGGAGTTGAATATATCCACTTGATTCATTTTCCACTCACCTACCAGGTTGTTGAATATTAATGTATCATTTATCTTTTGCTGGTAATAATTTGGTGGATGGTTTTGTAGACACTCAAGTTGTTATTAGTTTTCTAACTTGATATGTTTTGTGAGATTCAAAAAGTAGGTAAGAACAGTGAATTGTATACTAAATTGGTGTATGTAGGCATGGAGAACAGAACAGTGAATTGTGTACTAAATTGGTGTATATAGGCATGGAGCGAACAGAACAATGAATTGTTTACTAAATTGGTGTATATAGGCATTGAGAACAGAACAGTGAATTGTGTACTAAATTGGTGTATATAGGCATGAAGAACAGAACAGTGAATTGTGTACTAAATTGGTGTATATAGGCATGGAGAACAGAACAGTGAATTGTGTACTAAATTGGTGTATATAGGCATGAAGAACAGAACAGTGAATTGTGTACTAAATTGGTGTATATAGGCATGAAGAACAGAACAGTGAATTGTGTACTAAATTGGTGTATATAGGCATGGAGAACAGAACAGTGAATTGTGTACTAAATTGGTGTATATAGGCATTGAGAACAGAACAGTGAATTGTGCACTAAATTGGTGTGTATAGGCATGGAGAACAGAACAGTGAATTGTGCACTAAATTGGTGTATATAGGCTTGGAGAACAGTGCAGTGAATTGTGTACTAAATTGGTGTATATAGGCATGAAAAACAGAACAGTGAATTGTGTACTTAATTGGTGTATATAGGCATGGAGAACAGAACAGTGAATTGTGTACTAAATTGGTGTATATAGGCATGGAGAACAGAACAGTGAATTGTGTACTAAATTGGTGTGTATAGGCATGGAGAACAGAACAGTGAATTGTGTACTAAATTGGTGTATATAGGCTTGGAGAACAGTGCAGTGAATTGTGTACTAAATTGGTGTATATAGGCATGGAGAACAGAACAGTGAATTGTGTACTAAATTGGTGTATATAGGCATGGAGAACAGAACAGTGAATTGTGCACTAAATTGGTGTGTATAGGCATGGAGAACAGTGCAGTGAATTGTGTACTAAATTGGTGTATATAGGCATGGAGAACAGAACAGTGAATTGTGTACTAAATTGGTGTATATAGGCATGGAGAACAGTGCAGTGAATTGTGTACTAAATTGGTGTATATAGGCATGAAAAACAGAACAGTGAATTGTGTACTTAATTGGTGTATATAGGCATGGAGAACAGAACAGTGAATTGTGTACTAAATTGGTGTATATAGGCATGGAGAACAGAACAGTGAATTGTGTACTAAATTGGTGTGTATAGGCATGGAGAACAAAACAGTGAATTGTGTACTTAATTGGTGTATATAGGCATGGAGAACAGAACAGTGAATTGTGTACTAAATTGGTGTATATAGGCATGAAGAACAGAACAGTGAATTGTGTACTTAATTGGTGTATATAGGCATGGAGAACAGAACAGTGAATTGTGTACTAAATTGGTGTATATAGGCATGGAGAACAGAACAGTGAATTGTGTACTAAATTGGTGTGTATAGGCATGGAGAACAGAACAGTGAATTGTGTACTAAATTGGTGTATATAGGCATGGAGGACAGAACAGTGAATTGTGTACTAAATTGGTGTGTATAGGCATGGAGAACAAAACAGTGAATTGTGTACTTAATTGGTGTATATAGGCATGGAGAACAGAACAGTGAATTGTGTACTAAATTGGTGTATATAGGCATGAAGAACAGAACAGTGAATTGTGTACTAAATTGGTGTTTATAGGCATGGAGAACAGAACAGTGAATTGTGTACTAAATTGGTGTGTATAGGCATGGAGAACAGAACAGTGAATTGTGTACTAAATTGGTGTATATAGGCATGGAGAACAGAACAGTGAATTGTGTACTAAATTGGTGTGTATAGGCATGAAGAACAGAACAGTGAATTGTGTACTAAATTGGTGTGTATAGGCATGGAGAACAAAATAGTGAATTGTGTACTTAATTGGTGTATATAGGCATGGAGAACAGAACAGTGAATTGTGTACTAAATTGGTGTATATAGGCATGAAGAACAGAACAGTGAATTGTGTACTAAATTGGTGTTTATAGGCATGGAGAACAGAACAGTGAATTGTGTACTAAATTGGTGTGTATAGGCATGGAGAACAGAACAGTGAATTGTGTACTAAATTGGTGTATATAGGCATGGAGAACAGAATAGTGAATTGTGCACTAAATTGGTGTATATAGGCTTGGAGAACAGTGCAGTGAATTGTGTACTAAATTGGTGTATATAGGCATGAAAAACAGAACAGTGAATTGTGTACTTAATTGGTGTATATAGGCATGGAGAACAGAACAGTGAATTGTGTACTAAATTGGTGTATATAGGCATGAAGAACAGAACAGTGAATTGTGTACTTAATTGGTGTATATAGGCATGGAGAACAGAACAGTGAATTGTGTACTAAATTGGTGTATATATGTATGGAGAACAGAACAGTGAATTGTGTACTAAATTGGTGTATAGGCATGGAGAACAGAACAGTGAATTGTGTACTAAATTGGTGTATATAGGCATGGAGAACAGAACAGTGAATTGTGTACTAAATTGGTGTGTATAGGCATGGAGAACAAAACAGTGAATTGTGTACTTAATTGGTGTATATAGGCATGGAGAACAGAACAGTGAATTGTGCACTAAATTGGTGTACATAGGCTTGGAGAACAGTGCAGTGAATTGTGTACTAAATTGGTGTATATAGGCATGAAAAACAGAACAGTGAATTGTGTACTTAATTGGTGTATATAGGTATGGAGAACAGAACAGTGAATTGTGTACTAAATTGGTGTATAGGCATGGAGAACAGAACAGTGAATTGTGTACTAAATTGGTGTATATAGGCATGGAGAACAGAACAGTGAATTGTGTACTAAATTGGTGTGTATAGGCATGGAGAACAAAACAGTGAATTGTGTACTTAATTGGTGTATATAGGCATGGAGAACAGAACAGTGAATTGTGCACTAAATTGGTGTATATAGGCTTGGAGAACAGTGCAGTGAATTGTGTACTGAATTGGTGTATATAGGCATGAAAAACAGAACAGTGAATTGTGTACTTAATTGGTGTATATAGGCATGGAGAACAGAACAGTGAATTGTGTACTAAATTGGTGTATATAGGCATGGAGAACAGAACAGTGAATTGTGTACTAAATTGGTGTGTATAGGCATGGAGAACAGAACAGTGAATTGTGTACTAAATTGGTGTATATAGGCTTGGAGAACAGTGCAGTGAATTGTGTACTAAATTGGTGTATATAGGCATGGAGAACAGAACAGTGAATTGTGTACTAAATTGGTGTATATAGGCATGGAGAACAGAACAGTGAATTGTGCACTAAATTGGTGTGTATAGGCATGGAGAACAGTGCAGTGAATTGTGTACTAAATTGGTGTATATAGGCATGGAGAACAGAACAGTGAATTGTGTACTAAATTGGTGTGTATAGGCATGGAGAACAGAACAGTGAATTGTGTACTAAATTGGTGTATATAGGCATGGAGAACAGAACAGTGAATTGTGTACTAAATTGGTGTGTATAGGCATGAAGAACAGAACAGTGAATTGTGTACTAAATTGGTGTGTATAGGCATGGAGAACAAAACAGTGAATTGTGTACTTAATTGGTGTATATAGGCATGGAGAACAGAACAGTGAATTGTGTACTAAATTGGTGTATATAGGCATGAAGAACAGAACAGTGAATTGTGTACTAAATTGGTGTTTATAGGCATGGAGAACAGAACAGTGAATTGTGTACTAAATTGGTGTGTATAGGCATGGAGAACAGAACAGTGAATTGTGTACTAAATTGGTGTATATAGGCATGGAGAACAGAATAGTGAATTGTGCACTAAATTGGTGTATATAGGCTTGGAGAACAGTGCAGTGAATTGTGTACTAAATTGGTGTATATAGGCATGAAAAACAGAACAGTGAATTGTGTACTTAATTGGTGTATATAGGCATGGAGAACAGAACAGTGAATTGTGTACTAAATTGGTGTATATAGGCATGAAGAACAGAACAGTGAATTGTGTACTTAATTGGTGTATATAGGCATGGAGAACAGAACAGTGAATTGTGTACTAAATTGGTGTATATAGGTATGGAGAGCAGAACAGTGAATTGTGTACTAAATTGGTGTATAGGCATGGAGAACAGAACAGTGAATTGTGTACTAAATTGGTGTATATAGGCATGGAGAACAGAACAGTGAATTGTGTACTAAATTGGTGTGTATAGGCATGGAGAACAAAACAGTGAATTGTGTACTTAATTGGTGTATATAGGCATGGAGAACAGAACAGTGAATTGTGTACTAAATTGGTGTATATAGGCATGAAGAACAGAACAGTGAATTGTGTACTAAATTGGTGTTTATAGGCATGGAGAACAGAACAGTGAATTGTGTACTAAATTGGTGTGTATAGGCATGAGAACAAAACAGTGAATTGTGTACTTAATTGGTGTATATAGGCATGGAGAACAGAACAGTGAATTGTGTACTAAATTGGTGTGTATAGGCATGGAGAACAGAACAGTGAATTGTGTACTAAATTGGTGTGTATAGGCATGGAGAACAAAACAGTGAATTGTGTACTTAATTGGTGTATATAGGCATGGAGAACAGAACAGTGAATTGTGTACTTAATTGGTGTATACAGGCATGGAGAAGAGAACAGTGAATTGTGTACTAAATTGGTGTATATTGGCATGGAGAACAGAACAGTGAATTGTGTACTAAATTGGTGTATAGAGGCATGGAGAACAGAACAGTGAATTGTGTACAAAATTGGTGTATATAGGCATGGAGTGGGGGAAATACCCCTCACTTCTGCAGACAGCAAATTAGATTATGCACAACTGAAATTCATCATTTTAAAAATACTTTGAAAATTTAAGAACTACTGGGGGCTTTGCATGTAGACCCTAAGTGCAGTTGTGCACCTGATTGTGACATTCCAACTAATCAAATGTTTGGGCGGAGCTATGAATATGTCTTCTCACTCTTCTGGAGCAAAGCTCCCACACACCAGTAGGAGGAGGAAAAGTATGTAATTGGGACTCAATCAGAATGTGTCGCTCTTTTTAAATAAGTTTGGCAGAGAGTTAAAGTAAAGATTAAGATACATCACAGATTTGCATAAAAATTAAAATCTGTAACATTCCCAAAGTCGATGTTTTAAAAGTTATGTTATGTAAGGTTTTGCTGATTTCATGATTCTGAATAGATTTTATAGCAAGTTAGGTATCTTTGCCTATATGAGTCCAAGACTCTTTTTAAGTCCTTTCATTGCGGAAGTTTTTTTGAAGGTACAGTTCTTGACCTGTACTGCTTATGTGTTTGTTGATATTATGATTTGTTGATACTTATATTACCGAACTTGATTGCAGATGAATATGGTCGAAGAGTCGGATACGATTGGCAAGGATACAATCGGCAAGGCTGGTATGACAGAGGGCGGTATAAAGATCAGGAATATTACTACAAGTATTACCAGCATCAACGGTATTACCAGCAACAACGCGCACAGAACCAGCTAAAGGAGGGAACCAATCAGAGCGGAGAAGCGAAGTATGACAGTAGTGGTACTGAGGATGGAAATTACTCACAGTAAGTTTGCCGAGCTCTCCATTGCCGATCTCTTCTGCAAAAACTCACCAGAAAAAATAATCTCCTTCCTTCACCATACCTGCTACTATAGGTACCCCAATTTCTCCTCCCTCTTTGATAGGACTAAAACCCTATCGCCCCCCTTCAGCTTACGCATTAAATCAGACCTCTTTCAACTTGGCATCAACCCCGCCACTCTCGGCACCTATTCCTGGCCCACTTTTCCGCCTTGGGCCACCCCCCTTCCTTCTGTCCACCTTGACCTCTCCACTTATAACAAAACTCAAACTCACCCTAATCTCTTCATCAATCTCCACAACCAAATCAAAGACCAACTCTCAAATTACACCTCCATCTATACTGATGGCTCCAAGGAAGGCAACAAGACAGCTGCTGCTGCCATCATCCAAGACATCACCCTCAGTAGCAGACTTCCTGACCACTCATCCATCTTTTCAGCCGAGGCTAAGGCCATTCTCCTCGCCCTCAACTTTATTGAGTACTCTCCTCTTAGTCACTTTGCCATTTTCTCTGACTCAAAGGCTGTTCTTACTTCATTACTCAATCTTAAATGGGATAACCTCACCTGCCACCTCCTCCTCCGAAACTCTTTTCTCCCACCCTCTGCAGGAAAAGTGTTCTTTTCTTCTGGATACCCAGCCATGTTGGCATCCCTGGCAATGACAGGGCTGATACAGCCGCTAAGCTTGCCCTTAACCTCCTCCCTTCCCCTTTTCCCAAAACCCTCTCTGACATCAAACCGCTTATCGCTTCTCTTGTTCGTGACCGCTGGCAAACCTTATGGAACTTCCAAATTGATAACAAACTCCATGTTATCCAGCCCACAATCCCGATCAAATCCACCATCAACAACCTTTCTCGTATCGACAACGTTCATATTACCCGTCTTAGAATTGGTCACACCCACCTCACTCACTCCCACCTCCTTATTGGTTCCCCCAACCCCTCTGTAACAATTGCCACTGCATCCTTACAATCCAACACGTTCTCCTTGCTTGCCCCTGTACAACCTTCCCAGAGCTTCTCTCGCTCCCCACAACTCAATTGCTGAGTTCTTCCAAAAAAATCCTCCAGATAAAATAGTCTCCTTCCTTCAGCATGCATTCCTCTACAACCATATTTAATCCTCCTCTTCCACCCCCTCTCTACTTTGTTTTTAGTTTTACCCATGCACCTCCTCTCTCAATCACAGCTTTCTGGCTTTTGTTCTTGAATTTCTCTCATTCTTCCCCTGATCTCTTTCCTTACTACCTCTAAAATGATCTGACCTCTCAGGCACAATTTGACCTTCGTTGTCGTGGTGCCGTTAAGACCTCATCAAACAAACAAACAACCTGCTACTATAAGTATATCTAACTTACCTTGTCCTAACCTTCTCCAAATGTTTACCTACCTACTGCACTGTACCCAACCTCTCCATTCTCTTTTCACCTCTGACATAATCTAATCTCTCAGGCACAACCTGTTAAACCTCACCAAACAAACACAGTAAGTTTGGAAGCACATATTTATACACAACAGGATTGGGTAGGTGAATTTACAGGTGTCTGCGCATTAAATGTCAACAGGATTGGGTAGGTGAATACGCAGGTGTCTGCGCGTTAAATGTCAATAGGATTGGATAGGTGGATACGCAGGTGTCTGCGCGTTAAGTGTCAACAGGATTGGGTAGGTGGATACGCAGGTGTCTGCGCATTAAATGTCAACAGGATTGGGTAGGTGGGTACGCGGGTGTCTGCGCATTACATGTCAACAGGATTGGGTAGGTAGGTGGATACGCAGGTGTCTGCACATCAAATGTCAACAGGATTGGGTAGGTGGATACGCAGGTGTCTGCGCATTAAATGTCAACAGGATTGGGTAGGTGGATACGCAGGTGTCTGCGCATTAAATGTCAACAGGATTGGGTAGGTGGATACGCAGGTGTCTGCGCGTTAAATGTCAACAGGATTGGGTAGGTGGATACACAGGTGTCTGCGCAATAAATGTCAACAGGATTGGGTAGGTGGATACGCAGGTGTCTGCGCATTAAATGTCAACAGGATTGGGTAGGTGGATACGCAGGTGTCTGCGCGTTAAATGTCAACAGGATTGGGTAGGTGGATGCGCAGGTGTCTGCGCATTAAATGTCAACAGGATTGGGTAGGTGGATGCGCAGGTGTCTGCGCGTTAAATGTCAACAGGATTGGGTAGGTGGGTACGCGGGTGTCTGCGCATTAAATGTCAACAGGATTGGGTAGGTGGATATACAGGTGTCTGCGCAATAAATGTCAACAGGATTGGGTAGGTGGGTACGCGGGTGTCTGCGCATTACATGTCAACAGGATTGGGTAGGTGAATATGCAGGTGTCTGCGCATTAAATGTCAACAGGATTGGGTAGGTGGATACGCAGGTGTCTGCGCATTAAATGTCAACAGGATTGGGTAGGTGGGTACGCAGGTGTCTGTGCATTAAATGTCAATAGATGTCTACAGTTTAATTTAAAAGAAAGTTTAAACTAAATGGAAATTAGAAAATGGAAATTTTGGAAATAGCGGACCATATTAGACGTAATAAGCACCCAGGGTGCTTACAAAGATAGAAATGCACCACTTTTTAGGCTCGAAGTTTCTTTGTTATAAGCGCCCATGCTCCGGGGTGCCTATAGTGTGCTATTTGAACAGCATTGTGAACTGTTTCCATGCTAACCCTACAATACAACCACAAAAACATTGTGAGTGTCAGATACAAAATAAGCAAATGATGAAATCAAACTTGTTTTAAGTCTTCAAATTATTCAAATAAATTATGTTATTAGTCAAGCAATGTTAGACGGGCACTTATTTGAGCAGGGGTGCTTTATACTTGGAATACGGTAAATTAATGATATAAGTAAACAACTATGGGTTGGTACTTATTAGAGCAGGGGCACTTAATACATTGAAAACGGTAAATTAATGATGTTATCAGTAAACCATTATGGATTGGCACTTATTAGAGCAGGGGCACTTAATACAGAAAACGGTAAATTAATGATGTTATCAGTAAACAATTATGGGTTGGCACTTATTAGATTTTGAACCAATGATCTTTTTTGCCCTTCAAGTAAATTTAGCTTCCATGTAGTGTAGTAGTAGACAGATATTTTGACAAATTAAGTTTGGTCACCAGCAATTTTTGTGTCCACTGCCCAGAAGTATAACTAATTGATAGATCTAGGGGTCAATCAATCGATCAATCAGTCCAACCAATCAATCAGTGAATCCAATAAATCAGTGAATCCAATCAATCAGTGAATCCAATCAATCAGTGAATCCAATCAATCAGTGATTCCAATCAATCAGTAAATCCAATCAATCAGTGAATTCAATCAATCAGTGAATCCAATCAATCAGTGAATCCAATCAATCAGTGAATCCAATCAATCAATCAGTGAATCCAACCAATCAGTGAATCCAATCAATCAATCAGTGAATCCAACCAATCAATCAGTGAATCCAACCAATCAATCAGTGAATCCAACCAATCAGTGAATCCAATCAATCAGTGAATCCAATCAATCAATCAGTGAATCCAACCAATCAGTGAATCCAATCAATCAATCAGTGAATCCAACCAATCAATCAGTGAATCCAATCAATCAATCAGTAAATCCAATCAATCAGTGAATTCAATCAATCAGTGAATCCAATCAATCAGTGAATCCAATCAATCAGTGAATCCAATCAATCAGTGAATCCAATCAATCAGTGAATCCAATCAATCAATCAGTGAATCCAATCAATCAATCAGTAAATCCAATCAATCAGTGAATTCAATCAATCAGTGAATCCAATCAATCAGTGAATCCAATCAATCAGTGAATCCAATCAATCAGTGAATCCAATCAATCAGTGAATCCAATCAATCAGTGAATCCAATCAATCAGTGAATCCAATCAATCAATCAGTGAATCCAACCAATCAATCAGTGAATCCAACCAATCAATTAGTCTCACCAATCAATCAATCAATCAGAAATATTTTTCCCTATTTTAAGGTTTCAGCAAGAGTTCCATCACCAGGGAGGAGGAACACCAGATGAACACCAGTACGGGTCAGAGCAGAGCAAGATATACAACAGTGGCAGGTACAACTACAATCAGCAGGACAGCCTGGGGTATGCAGGGTCAGCTGAGGGAAGTTTGTCCCACACTTACCCTTATGAGGAAGTTACACAAACAGGTAGGAGAGTTATCCTATTCTTTATCCCTGTTACAAACTTGGACAAAACTGGGGGTTCTTGACTGTTTTCCCTGTACGTAATATAAATAACTAAACAAAATTTGTGATGCTTTTTCCTAACCCCTACCAGACCTGCCAACTAGTACGATTTTGCCGTATTTAATACAGGAAAATGTTGAGAATATGATTGTACGTTTTTGGCACCAGAATACAATTTATTTATTTTTATAAAATTGTTTTTTTATTTTTTATTTTTTTAAAGATTTTTGTACTCATACTTTTTACGCTCGGTTGGCGTTCATGTCCTCTTGAAGGATTGATTTTGCCGATTTAACCGATTCAGATTCGTACAATAAGAGAAACTGAAAGTACAGTGGTAATTTTTTTTCAGCCACAGTAAACCTTTGTTTTGTACATTTTGTTTGAAGAGTACAGTTTTGAAGAGTACAGTTTTTTTTTATCAAAAATACAACTTTTGTAGTTTCAGAATACAGTTTGGTGATCCTAAAGGTTGGCAGGTCTGCCCTACTCTCTCGTTGTCCTGGGATATACAGTACAGTGTTTACACTAGGTTTCAAACATTTTTGGGAGGGGGATTTTCCCCCTTATGTAAATGTTTTGGGGGGATTTAAAAAAAAAAAGGGGGGGGGGGGATTTCTTTTTGGAAAAAACACAACAAAAGCCCTTCAATTATTTTTGGAAATATATTGGGGAATTGGATAATATGTGCGGGAATTCCGCAATTCTGCACCTTAATGTGAACTCTGGAAGTGGCAGCAGAACGAAGTCTCATAGTTACCCTTAGATTGTTTCCACTCAATGCTGACAAGAAATGATTAAAGTTACAAGGTACAAAGAAATTTAAGTAAAAAATGACCCACAAGCAAATGAAAGAAAATTATGATTGAAAAATATTGTGAAGTGATAATTTAGATAAGAATGAAGTTACATAGAGTTTAACTTCTTATCATATTTGTAAATGGTTTAGATATTGTTGTTTGTTTCATGGCAGTCACTATGTTTATGTTGATGCGTATGTTTTTACGTTTTTTTACACTTCTAAAGAAAGATAGAAATGTTTGTTATATTGCGTGTATTTTAATTGGTAGTTAGTTGTATTTGTTTATTTACACCATGCATTCGCGTCATATAATTCCCTTTAATCCTTCCAAAAATTACTTGTATTTGTTTATTTACACCATGCATTCCGCTTCATATAATCCCTTAATCCTTCCAAAAATTAGTTGTATTTGTTTATTTACACTATGCATTCCGCTTCATATAATCCCTTAATCCTTCCAAAAATTAGTTGTAATTGTTTATTTACACCGTGCATTCCGCTTCATATAATTCCTTAATCCTTCCAAAAATTAGTTGTATTTGTTTATTTACACCATGCATTCCGCTTCATATAATCCCTTAATCCTTCCAAAAATTAGTTGTATTTGTTTATTTACACCATGCATTCCACTTCATATAATCCCTTAATCCCTTCCAAAAATTAGTTGTGTTTGTTTATTTACACCATGCATTCTGCTTCATATGATCTCCTTTAATCCCTTCCAAAAATTAGTTGTGTTTGTTTATTTACACCATGCATTCCGCGTCATATAATCCCTTAATCCTTCCAAAAATTGGTTGTGTTTGTTTATTTACACCATGCATTCTGCTTCATATAGTCCCCTTTATTCCCTTCCAAAAATTAGTTGTATTTGTTTATTTACACCATGCGTTCTGCTTCATATGATCTCCTTTAATCCCTTTCAAAAGTTAGTTGTGTTTGTTTATTTACACCATGCATTCTGCTTCATATGATCCCCAAAATTAGTTTTATTTGTTTATTTACACCATGCATTCCGATGATCCCCTTAATCCCGTCAACAATTAACATTACTTCACACCATATCAGAGCATCACCTGTTATCATTGGCTTGCAATTTAATTATCTCTTCAGTGACTCCACCCCCACCAGAGAGAATGACCCCTGCCAAGTTTGTGATCCCCCATGTGGTGGCTCGGTTTAGTTCAGGCGGTCACCTCATCAAAGTCCTGCCTAACATGCCCGAGGATGGAATGCCGGCCACTGTTGAGATTCATAGTGTAGAGGTTTGTATTTTCATTGTTTTTTTTTGTGCGTAAGTTATATTATTGCACAATAAAATAAGTACCTCTATCTGGAATATGTACATGGTAGGGGTGGGGCTGAGGAGGGGGGGGGGGAAGGGTAACACTTACCAATATCCCCTGTAATACTGAACTGTATGAACAAGGTTTCATGATTAATCAAATGTTACATCAATGAAGGAGGGGGTTTGAGAGGTGGATGAAGTGATGGTCTTAAAGGGTATATGGATGTGTACAGGAAACATTACCTTAATTGCTTTGAAATTAAATTTCTTCAATTTCTACTGTTCCTAATTTCTGCAGCAAATGATCCAGGATCCTGATATGCTTGCTGAGTTGAGGGGATTCCCAGGGCCATTAGTCAGGTAAGCAGAAAAAACATTTCTTTATGAAACAAGTTTGATTTGTTTGCAATAAGTTTCTTTGTTTAATTAATGGACTTTAAGCTAACAGATACCTTATGATATGTATTTCATTTCTTGGCAAATTCTTAAGAGTTTTGTATCTTCTCAAAGAAAATCTTTTTGAATATTTTACTCACCATTTTGATTCTTCTTTTATATCAGGCACAGTTTCTTATTATTTTTTTTTTAAGGGCCACCATTTGACAACAGCCTCAGGCCACCGCCAATCGCCTGGCAAAACCAGCATCACATGACAAACAAAACCCATCAAAACAATCCCTGATATAAACAAGCTGAGAGTATGCGCGATAAGGTTGTACGCCAGATGTGGGCGGTTCATTTATTCACCTTCCTTTGACATGTCACGAATGCCCATTTTATAGTGGAACTAAAGATAACATTTTATTTAATAAGCCACGATTTTCTAGTGCGCTGATCTGCGTTGGAAAAACCCAAAATAAACAATGATGTTGTGATTTTTACTGATCTCATTTGGATCGATCAGGGCGTACTATATATTTTTTTCCACTATGCCTATTGTTGGGGCCAAATTGGATTGTCTGGCGGGCCAGATTTGACCCGCGGACCGCCTATTAAGAATCACTGATATAAGTTGTACATGCAGTTATTCTTAGATACATAAAATGCTAGTTTTCTTATTTTATTAGGTTTTAAACTATGTGGAGATATGGTAATGAACTCATTCCTTTCTTGCCAACAGAGGAGAAACCCACAAAGCTGATGTGATTGGTTTCGGTACACTCAGAGCCAGAGATGCCTTAAACAGCACAGAACACATGGATAGTGAATCTGTTGCCCTCTTGTGGGAACTCATGGTCTTACTGTGTCGACAAAATGGGGTATGAAGGGATATGTTTATATTTGTATGTAATTTATAAAAGTAAATTTGCTCTGTATATTGGTATTAGTGACTGATATCTTTTTTATTCATTTATGTGAAAGGAATATTTTCATGGAATTTTATTTAAAGGTATGTGATTGACGACAATAAAAGAAACAGATTGGTGAAAAAAGCAACTGAATATCTCATTCCTACAAAAATTATCAAATTATAAAGATTTTTTTGCACTGAGTCGAAGTCGTCATTATGATGTCATCACAGCACTTCCTGTACTAAACGTTACGTATTTCTTCGAAAATGAATCACTAGCTTTTCATAGTTCAAACACGAGTTGAATGATTTTAGAGAGAAAAAAAAGTTCCCAATAAGCAAGTTTCCAATTGCAATTGTGCACGCGTGAGTTCCACTTCCAGGCCGGGTCATAGGGGAAGCTGCGGTGTAAACAAAGAATGCTGTGTGTAGTGCAATCGCAACCAACTTCGTTTGCGGTGAAGTTTTGACCGGAAAAAATGTGGATTTTTGCTTTTTCTGGTGAGTTTATATTAATATATTTATATCTTATAATGCGGAAAAACATTATTAAGTGTTGGAAAATGATCAACGAGTCATGAAACTTCAAGTTGATTGCCCAATGAAAATAGCATTGCCTCTGTGTATGTGTAATACCGGTTTTGCGAAATAGTTGCCTTTTGAAACAAAATTCAATTTTGTTTCTTCCCCTTTCAACTTTATCGGCAAAATTTTAAAAATGGGTGTTGTTTACCTCAGCCTATGTGATTTTAATGACCTCCGGAGTACAATTTGACCAAATTAAATGATTTTTATTAAATGTTGAGCAAGCAAACATTCTTTTAAAATTGAAAATATGGCCTACTGCAGTTGAACTGCATTTCGATTTATTTTAAACTTTGTGTAAATTTGCCTAGATTTTGATTTTTGTACATGAATTTGGATAAAATGTTGCAAAAGGTTTACTACCCTTGATTAATACATCATTTGTTTAGACTCTGATATGCCCCATATGCTGATTGATGTACATTTCTAATATCACAGACATGTTTTATGTATGATGTACAGTAGTGTGTTTAATGTGGTCTTGGACAAGTCCATGAATATTAAATATTTTCAATGTAGTTTGGCATGTTTTTCAAATAAATGTTTTGCATTGCAAATACTTAAATTTTGAATGTTATAAGGCCCCCTCCCCAAAAAAAAAAAAAAAGTGTTATTAGCTCATCACCCGAACCCAGTTAGAAAATCGACGTGGGCACACAGTTTTTATATTTTATTTATTTCTGAAGCCAATCAATTTCTGTGATCTGCAGCCCTGCGGATCAGGTGAAAATGTAAAACTATCTGATGCAATTGCTCATATTTCTGTAAAAAGTATAAATAAACGGAAGTACAAGCAATGAATGACTGCTCCGAGAGAAAAATACAGTACATAAAGGAAGACAAAATATGGGATTAACTCAAAACTGATGAGCCCGGGGGTAATAAGCCAAAAAAAATTGTTATTGGATATTATTAACAATTTTTCACTGTACTGTATTTTCATATTCTAGCTAAGGTCAACTCGAAATATTTAATGTATTTGAATATATCTGATTAGTGAAAAGAATTTTAAATCGTGTTCAACCAGTGAAAAGAAATGAGAAAAAAGAAATTTAATGGAGTGAATTTAAAATGTGAATAATGTGTTTTAACGTTTATTTTCAATCGATGAATCTTTATCGTGACTGTTCATAACTTGACAATGTGTATTGTTAATTTCAAGTGAGTAAATGTTTTTATCACAATTTCTGATCAATTTCATTTTTTGTTGTCTGAAAATTGTTTCTCCTTTTTTGATACTATTACAGTTGACATCATATTTAGTAACACTCTTTCTTCATTTTCTCATAGGTCATCATGGTTAGGATCTGTGCGATTGCAGGATGTTCCAACTGCTCTAATCATATCAAAAAATGGACCAAAACTTTCTGCAAAATTCCACAACCGATTTTATGGAAGCTGTCTGCACACATTTTCAACTGAAAGAAAAGACCCAGAAGCTAGAAAAAGTGGATTAAAATGTTCAACGGAAAATCCTCAGATGGTAGTAATTGGCAGCCAACAACCTATGATAGAGTATGCTCCAAACATTTTCAAGATGGAGAAGCCCATAAAAGAATCCTTACACGACATCACATATTGGATACCAGTCCGTACCTGCAGTCAAAACTATAGCCCCAAGAGTTTCCGTGTATGAACGAGTTGCAATACCCGCTACTCAATCCAAGGCTCCTGTAGATCTAAAACCACTCCGTCTTCAGGTACAGCTGCACAGTATGAATCCTCTTACCTACCCACCTCTAAACAACAGGTTGACCACGATTATTTCTTTCGTTGCAAATGTAGTAAAGACTGTAAATGTGATGATTGTTTAAAGCAGCCTACATAAATATTACAGCTATGTCATGAACTGGAGGAATGTAATTCTTCGCATGCAAAGAAGGATGTAAAAAAGAAAGAAGGTGTAGCTGATGGTCTCCTGAAAAGCGATTCAGATGTCAGGCGTTTGACCATCCTACCATCCATAGCAGCATCTACTGCTCTTCGGACACATGCATTACCCAAGGCTAAGTGCATGCAATATTGGAGAGGAAGTAAAGAGGTCTGTGCTGATCAACCACAAACAAAACAAGGAAACAAAATTGCCTAAGAAGAGTGGACCACAAAGGAAGCTGAACGCCAAGGAAGAGCTGGCAATTGTACTGATGAAGTTAAAACTTAACTTGTCTTATTTATTTTTTAGCTGCAATGTTCTCTGTTTCCTCTGGCTTGATATCCAAAGTATTTAACGCTTGGGTCAAATTCTTAGGTTCAGAGTTGAAACCCTTGATATTTTGGCAAGAGAAAGATGTTGTTATGCAGTCAATGCCAGCTTCCATGAAGAAGAAGTACTTTAATTTAAGGTGTACTATGGACTGCACAGAGGTGTTTATTGAAAAACCAAGAAATTTGGAGCTTCAGGGGATTACTTGGTCAGATTACAAGCAACATAACACCATTAAGTATTTGGTTGCCATATCACCTAATGGCATGATATCTTTCATTTGTAATGCTTGGGAAGGCAGGGCCTCTGACAGGGTAATAACAAGAGAATCTGGCTTCTTGAATTTGATTGACCCAGGGGATCTGGTTTTAGTTCACAATACGAGACGATTTCTCGTGTTTCTCTCAATCTCCCCCTGTTTACTCTCCTTTCTACCTCTGGAATGATCTAACCTCTCAGGCACAATTTGACCCTCGCTGTTGTGGTGCCGTTAAACTCTCATCAAACAAACAAACGAGAAGATTTAATTTTGTGTGGTGCATTCCTCGAGATACATCCCCCTAGCAAAGTTTTGGAACAGATGACAGCAGCAGACGTATTGAAGACGAAGAAAGTGCAAATTCGAAAATTCATGTTGAAAGAGTGATTGGTAGAATTAAAACCTTTCACATTTTGCAGGAAACTCTACCAATCTCGCTGGTTCCATTGATAGATGATATCATCACTAATTGTTCTGCGATTGCAAATTTGCAGCCATCATTGATTAAATGAATATGTAACATTGCTTATGTCTGTTTTCAGATTCGTGATACATGTAGGAATCAATGTCAAAAAGCGATTGTCGTAATTTTCTGATCTTATGGGTTTGAGCAATTTAGAAATCCTCAAGATGTATACAATCTTTCAAATATTATTTAGTTTAATAGCCGTATTATGCATCTCAATGGAAATATGTTTCATTACAAGTGGCTTATTTAACTTTCATATGAATTGCAGCTATAGTCTTTCAGAAAT
Source organism: Chiridota heheva (assembly GCA_020152595.1). Taxonomy (NCBI): domain Eukaryota; kingdom Metazoa; phylum Echinodermata; class Holothuroidea; order Apodida; family Chiridotidae; genus Chiridota; species Chiridota heheva. Next base: position 880,005 of record JAIGNY010002918.1, read on the forward strand.
TTACTTATTTCAGTTTTAATTTATATTGAAACTTTGCTTTGTATTCATCTTGCCATAATATTTTGTATTTTCTTCTGCATTTTTTTCCCCCGTCCCATATCATGACAGTTTACTTGTGTAAAAGGAGAAATTTCAGTTAAATCCGTGGAAAAGTTAAGTCTGTAATGTGTGTGTAAAACCTTTCAGTATTCATATGCAGTAAACGTAACTAGTATTCAAGCCAAAGACTTAACATTTGTACTTATTAAGTTTCTTATAAAGATCTTTACTGATTGTACTTCTGTTTTTATAAAGATATATTTACTAAGTTTATAGCAGTGACTGAGAAGCTATACAGCTACTCTATATATATATATATATATATATATATATATATATATATATATATATATATATATATATATATATATATATATATATATATATATATATATATATATATATATATATATATATATATATATATATATATATATATATATATATATATATATATATATATATATATATATATATATATATATATATATATATATATATATATATATATATATATATATACATACATACATACATACATATATATACATACATATACATACATACATATATACTGTATCAGTATTTATCTACATACATACATACATACATGTACATATATACTGTATCAGTATTTATCTACATACATACATACATACATACATGTACATATATACTGTATCAGTATTTATCTACATACATACATACATACATATATACTGTATCAGTATTTATCTACATACATACATACATATATTGTAACAATAAGTAACTACATGTAGTATTCAAGCCAAAGACTTTCACTAACTTTTCAGGTTACTACAAAATTTGTGCGAATTTTTGTTTATTATAAATGTCTTTAGTAAGTTTATAGCAGTGAAGCTATACAATTTAATATAACTAGTTACTATGTTTTCTTTTTTTAAATTTATACTGTATTCCAAGGAAATGAATAACTGGAACTTGCCATAGTTTAATCTAGTCTGTAAAATAAAAGCCAACAAATCATAAGTGCACCTGCCTACCAACTTGCCAAGGTATACAAGCTTTCCAACCCACACATATTTTATTTTACATTAAAACTTGCACATATATTTTATTTTACATTAAAACTCGCACATATATTTTTATTTTACATTAAAACTCGCACATATATTTTATTTTACATTAAAACTCACACATGTTTTATTTTACATTAAAACTTGCACATATCTTTATTTTACATTCAAACTCGCACATTTATTTTATTGTACATTAAAACTCGCACATAAATTTTATTTTACATTAAAACTTGAACATATATTTTATTTCCATTCAAACTCGCACATTTAGTTTATTTTACATTTTACTGCTCAAGAGATCTAGAATGCCTACGCGGTTTGATACATAAAAAAGTAATGCGATAGACTTTCACAACTTCACCTTAAACTGTTGTAGAGAAATGGAGAAGAAAAAAATGTTTTCACAGTGTATCATATTTTATTGTGTACTTCACGTTTGATATAGTATTTACAGACAACTTAGAATCTATTTACCTTAGCCAAAGACATTTCAGCTCTAAAATTAAGAGGAATGTATATTAAATGTTGATATGTATATTTTTTTTAAACTTAAGTACAAGCCAAAGTAGATTTCTTACTTATGCAGATAAAATTAGCTCCTTCCTTCATCATGCCTCCCTCTACAACCATAATTAATTCTCCTCTTTCACCCCCTATCTACTTTGTTTTTATTTTAACCATGCACCTCCCCTCTCGATTACAGCTTTCTGACCTTTTGTTCTTGAATTGTTCTCATTCTCCCCCTGTTTCCTTTCCTTCCTACCTCTAGAATGATCTGACCTCTCAGGCACAATTTGACCCTCGTTGTCGTGGTGCCGTTAAGTCTTCAAGAAACAAACAGACAACTTACAATCTATTTACCTTAGCCAAAGACATTTCAGCTCTAAAATTAAGAGGATTGTATATTAAATGTAAATATGTATATATTTTTTAAACTAAAGTACATGCCAAAGTAAATTTCTGACTTAAGTGGCATTTTTGATGCAGGAACACCATATTGTTTTTTTACCAGATCTGAATAATCTGATAAATCTACAAAAAGCTGGATTTGTACGAGTGAAAAGACACTGAAAATACATAAGTTTTACTTTGTGAAATAACTGAAGTTCATGTCTTTACTTTTATTTATAAATTTTCTCCTTGGTAAATGGACCATTATGAAGAAAACAGTTCTATTTTCATCACTTTGGATTAGCAGTGGCTTTAAGACATACAGGAAAAAAGATGGACATTCGCAATGCAACTGAATATACACACATCGAAGAACCAGCAGATAAAACATTGGCAATGCAACTGAATACACACACACACAGAAGAACCAGCAGATAAAAAAATGTGGTGTTGGCCCATTTAGAAGATAACCTCTGTTCAGCAAGGACCTGCACACTGCAAACCAATCCCATCCCATTTAGTTCGAAAAGGTCAGGTTTGACTGACCAGAAATAAGCCTTTTAAGCCCCCTGGGCAGAATAGACACTAGTGTCCACTTTAGGCTGAGCATCCAAAACTAGTTTCCAAATTCTTCAAGATTGGTCCAAAGAAAATTGATTAAGAGTGGGCTCTGCACCTGTTGCTTGACTTTGCTTGACACACATATTTTCTTGAATTGGAAGTTGTATTATAATCAAGGATGTAGTTCTGGGAATGTGTAGGGTTTGGGAGAGGGTACAGGTTGGAAAGAGGGCTTAATGACATTCTTTCATTGACATTGGCAAATTAGGGCCTCTCCTTTCTTTGTTGTTCAATTGATAGAACCAAAAGAGGTGTTATAGTTATAAAGACTATTAGCTTTTACATCTTTTCTGAGTTATTGGGTGAGGTAACCTTTGAGCTATTTTTTTGTCTTAAAATATCTGGAGAAACTCAAAGATATTTTGAAGGTTGTAGTAAAATGTGAAAATTAACAAAGCAAATGAAAATGTAAGTGCATCTTTCAAAGCTTAAGTAATTTGAAATCATCTGCCCCTGCTACCCTATTTCTGTATATACTTCTCTCAATAAGCCCATTTTCCATACTAGCTTTGAATAGTCAAGCATACTGTCCTTCTGACTTATTTGTTTACATTCAAATTGTAGCAAGAATAGACTTTGTCATCATTTTCAGTGACTGAAATTTAGGAAAGAAATATGTAGAGTTATATAAATATTTGGAGCTGTCCACCCATACATGACAGATTTAGCATAAATACAAAAAAACACACATGACAGATTTAGCAAAAATGAAAAAATAACCATACATGACAGATTTAGCATTAATGAAAAAACCACACATGACAGATTTAGCATCAATAAAAAAAACCATACATGACAGATTTAGCATAAATGAAAAAACCATACATGACAGATTTAGCATCAATGAAAAAAACATACATGACAGATTTAGCATCAATAAAAAAAACATACATGACAGATTTAGCATAAATGAAAAAACCATACATGACAGATTTAGCATCAATGAAAAAAACATACATGACAGATTTAGCATCAATGAAAAAACCATACATGACAGATTTAGCTTCAATAAAAAAACCATACATGACAGATTTAGCAAAAATTGATAGAATAACCATACATGACAGATTTAGCATCAATGAAAAAACCTATACATGACAAATTTAGCATAAATGAAAAAACCCACACATGACAGATTTAGCATCAATAAAAAAAATAACCATATATGACAGATTTACATCAATAAAAAAAAACATACATGACAGATTTAGCATCAATGAAAAAACTTTGGTCTCCCATAATTCTAAAACTAAAAGGGCCATTTTCAAAATTCAATACTTGACCTCCCAGCCAAATAGTGCACTACTCATACGGCATTTACTCAAAATACCTTGTATGTTTTGCTTTAATGTTGTCTTTCATTACTAGACTCACTCATCCTGCAAGCCATTTATACCAAATTCACTGTTTTGCTTGACCATATTACATGTTTGCTTTGTTTTGCCACCTTATTACAAGCTTCTGGCTTTATTAACCTAGCTGTGACACTGATGTACCACTTGGCATCCATTTTTATTCCTGCAGAGTATTCTTGAAACTGATGTATCTGAGCTGCTTCTTCATAACCATCCTATGCTAGACTATGGCAACAAAGAAGATGAGGAGGAAGATCACGTTGAGCAAAAGACCTCCGCTTCCACCAATGTTATAAACAGGCACAGAGAGACACAGGAGTTCAGACGATATCTCTTGTATGGCAGAAAGAAGGTGTGTCATTTAGTTGTATAATAGTAATACATTTTTGATATTTGTACATTTATATAGTGCAAAAATCTGCAATGCATTCAAATGTGATTCACAAAACAAATAAAATTGATCAAAGCCAAGACAAAAAAATATTGTTTTTAGCTTAGACAAACTTCATGGAATGAATAGAGGCAGGGCAGTTCATTCCAAAGGGCTGGGCCTGCATATTACAAACCAAGATCACAAAGTTTTACATTTTCTTGTGGAGACAAAAAGATGAGAGAATCATTTGAGTATAATGAATACCTATTGCTCTAAACAGGGCGAATGTGATCAGAAATGTACTCGGGCATTTTTGCGTAATGAATACCTATTGCTATAAACAGGGTGAGTGAGATCAGAACGGTAACACGAGGCATCTCTGCGTAATGAATAGCTATTGCTATAAACAGGGCAAATGTGATCAGAAAGGTTACACGAGACATCTTTATGCAGGGACTTGAAAGCAAGTTTTTGTCATTTTGTATGAAAAGTGTGTTTGTTTTTTAGAAGCATAGCTTAGGTGATAATGGCCCCAATTAGTGTGGGGTGGAGGGGACAATTTGTCAGGAAGTCTAGTTTTAGTTCCTTCTTTTGGGCAAACCCAATTAATGTTCAAACTTTATTAAGCATTTTTAAAAATCACGAAGAAGATATATTAATGAGAAGTTTGCCTCCTCATATATATTTAAAGTTTCCAACACCTTTGAAGTGCACCTCAATCAATTCGCCATATGAATTCTGATGTATTTTTGACCTGGGTGCAATTTATGAATTAAGATACTTCTGTGTTTGGCAGGAGAGTAGAAAAATAAAATCTGACAGCAAGGCACTGAACAATGAATGAACATTGATTAAAAATCAAAGGTCTGTGAAGATGTAGAGAAAACTTGAGCTCTCCTTTTTCTTTCATGCATAACTTTAGAATACATTATCAATTCTCCAAACTTTGATTTTCCATAACTCGGAAATGACAGGTGCTTTTGTCGTAAATTAAAGACTATTGTGTTCAGAATGCAAAGTCATTTCTGGTGAATATAAAATATCTACCTGTCTGTTTACATTCCATTAACATGTTTTTACATTGTTTTCCTGCAGGAAGCCTTGGAGTCTGCCATGAAGGCTGGATTGTGGGGTCACGCCCTCTTGCTGGCTTGCAAGATGGACCCCAGGACCCATTCAAGTGTGATGACTAGGTTTGCCAACAGCTTGGAGGGAAACGACCCCCTTCAAACCCTCTATCAACTCATGTCAGAAAGACAGCCGGCTGCTGTTACTGTAAGTTGTAGTTGTTTGTAATTCAAACGTGAAAGTTTGGTATTGTTGAGATCTGAGTCTGTATGTGTTGAGTCCTCCATGAGGAGGTGAATGCCAAGCATTACAGGAATACAAGTGAATACAAAATTAGTTCACAATATAAATGTTAAGTGAATAAAAAACTTTATTTTAAACCACCCAATAGTAAGGTGTTGTTTGTGGATGAGTTACTCTCTTTGCAAAAAAAAATAAGAAGAATCAAAGGGTAACAAAAGAAAGGAAGAAAAAAACCCATGAATTTGTACTTGAAAGGTATGAGAATTGGTCCAGCGGATTTAGGCCATAATAAAAGCGTGAAAATTGGCACAGTTGTTGGTTATGCCCTAAGAATAAATTTTAGAATAAATTCTCTAATTTCTATAGAGAAACACTAATGGCCATGGAGGGGGTGGAAGGAAGAGGGGGTGGTCCTCTTTACCCTAGCCCCATGTGTACTGTAGTATCATTAGAACTCAATGCATAAATTTGGGTCATTTATAAGGTAACCTATTTTGGCATTTATTGGCAATATGCTAGAATTACCTCAAATTTCAAATAATGGTATTCAACACGTAAAACAATAAACTTTTACAACGGTTGCCATGACAACTTCTATTTGAGTAAAATGATGACTTCTTGTCTTAAGATAAATGCAAAACCATTGGTCAAGTGTAAGAGGTCAAATAGTGTCTCTCCTGAAAAATCTTGGATCTGCTACTAGTCATATATGAGAAAATTGACCAAATTAATAAAAAATGGCCAAAAGTTGAATTTTCGGTGGCTTAACATCCAAAATTTGTTCTTGGGCATGACCAACAACTGCCAAATTTTATGCTTTTATTAAAAAGTGTACGATTTTTCACCAAATCTGCTGGACTGAATAGAATTCTTAGCAAAACATTAATAAAGAAAGAGTGATATGCAGTTTAGTTAATATATTTGATCCTAAACTTGATCGTATGATGCTTAAGATGATTTTTAAGTGAATTAAGTTAGGGGCTAGGGCGAGGAATTCCACATGCTAACATCTGTATACTTAATATAATGGTGACAATGTTAGTAAGTTTAGTTTGAAACAGGTGAAATTATAGGGGAGTATAGAACATCTGGCTGCAATCCATTCCAAACTTTTAGTGTGCAACGGAAGAAGGATTATTTGCAGCATATGGAACTTTGATTGATGGTTAAGTTTACTTGTATGTAAATTTTTGTGATTGATTGATTTTATTGATGTATTTTGGTAGTAATTGTATTTTGCATGCTGTGTAAGCTATTTTTCTTTCCTTTCTTTATTATTATTATTATCATTATTATTGTTATTATTATTATTAATGTTATTATTATCATTATCATTATTATCATCATCATCATCATTATTATTATTATCATTATCATTATTATTATTATTATTATTATTATTATTATCATTATTGTTATAGTTATTATTATTATTGTTATTATTATTAATATTATTATCATTATCATTATTATCATCATCATCATCATTATTATTGTCATTATTATTATTATCATTATCATTATTATTATTATTATTATTGCTATTGTTATTGTTATTAGGTTATAAAGTACAAATACTATCAAACATATTCAAATCGCTGTACATAAAATAAAGGTAATATGAAAGGATTGAAACTAAAATATAAATACATAAATAACCTAAAATACCTGCATACGATAATAGATTCAAATTAAAAGGCTATAAAGTAAAGATGTAAAAAGGAAAATAAAATGATAACACAATGTTTATTAAATGTAAAATGAGCTAAAATCCTAAAATTAATCAACTGAAAAATTGAAAGCTAACAAGAAAGCAAAAGTATAACCCCAAGGGAAATAAAAATAAATAAAAATAAGCTTAATGGAATAAATAGGTTTTAGGTTTAGATTTGAAAAAGGCTAAAAATATCAATACATCTAAGATTCTGAGGAAGTGAATATCACAGAGAAGGGGTCTCTTTTTTTCCATAGGATATATTTGTATTTGTTGAACTCTTTGTTTATGTATATCATATTGATTAGAAAAACAATCAGCTATCAGTCATCAATTAAATTAATCAATTAATTAATCAATTAATCAACCAATCAATATTTGATTTTAAACAAATTAATTGTCTTAATATTTTTTTATGATCTTCCAGAGTTGCGCTGATGAGAAGTGGGGTGACTGGAGACCGCACCTGGCGATGATCCTTTCTAATCTACGTTCTTCCGATTCTGATCTTGGCATCAGGAGTATAACATCTCTTGGCGATTCACTGTGTGAGAATCTTCTTTTTGTGATACCATTAGTTTTTAGGATACTCTCTCAATCAATCTATTGTCATCAGTTTAAGTTCTTTAGGGGTTTTGAATTCATGGAAAGCCATGGAACAGGACCATCTTAGTTTCCACTTTCCAGGCCTTAGCTATGACTCTGGAAAAGTCAATGGACTTCCAGAGAGACTGTTCTAGTTGCTAAATTTCCTAAAATGTGATATTGTTTTGCATCCCATAAAGGGTTAAATACAATAGTTTTTCACTTACCTAATTTATTCTGGAAATTATGAATGGAAAGTCATGGAATTTTGTTGCTGGTAAAGTTGAAGCCTAAAGTCAAACTTTGTATGCTACAGATTAAAGCACAGGAAGGAAAGGCATTCATTTAGAAATTGATCCACTTGATCCCTTGTGAACAGGTCATAAGATGATCCATTCCACAGTCTGTTACCCTTATGATCCTAGGGATCCGCTGGGGCCGGGGCCATTTAGTCACCCATGTAACAAACTGAAGAATGGCAGTAGCAGATTCTTAGGGTATTCCAGACATCTGGTAGTGCCGCTTGCCATTTGTGACAAACATAATGGGATGGGAATGACCTGAGGATCTCAGGGTCTCCCAGGCATCTACTATGGTCATTGATAAATGTTGCGGGTTATAGAATGGCCCAGATATCTTATTATTTGTGGAGAATACTAATTTGTACTCGTACAAATTTCTGTTCTGTCAATGGCTCTGTCAATGGCTCTGTCAATGGCTCTGTCAATGGCTCTGTCAATGGCTCTGTCAATGGCTCTGTCAATGGCTCTGTCAATGGCTCTGACAATGGCTCTGTCAATGGCTCTGACAATGGCTCTGTCAATGGCTCTGTCAATGGCTCTGTCAATGGCTCTGTCAATGGCTCTGTCAATGGCTCTGTCAATGGCTCTGTCAATGGCTCTGTCAATGGCTCTGTCAATGGCTCTGTCAAATTCTGAAGGCATTGATTTTCTGGTGTAAAACCAATGTTACATTATGCTATGTAACCTAAATACTTTTCTGTGATATAACACCCTCAATGCTGAAAATATTGATTGACAGGTTGGAGACGATTTTTTCAATATTTTATTTTTGTTTCTGGTACAGCCAGCAGAGGTCTGCTCCACGCTTCTCAGTTCTGCTATTTGATGGCTCAGGTAGGGTTTGGTTCCTACACGCGCAAGAGAACGAAGATTGTATTACTTGGATCAAGTCACAGGTGAGCAGATTATAATACAGCTTATGCCGTTTCTATCCATAATAGCAAAGCAGGATTTGATTCACTTTCCCTTTGCCACTATGTAGAATATCTGCCCTTAGTATTAACTGTAGCCTAAAGCTCCCAATATTTAAATTTTCAAACTGTTTGAATTATCCACCACAGTGCTAAGACTTTGCTTCGATGTAAACTTGAGGGTTATGGAAAATGTGACAAACACTTTTTACTATTGTATATACTACATAATTTCTATTTTAGCTTGACACCCAACACAAAAGTATTATAACTCATGTTTTGGAAAATGTCCATTTTGAGTGTAATATTTTTTTTACCAAGATTATGGAAAATAGCTTAGTATCACCTTCTTTTTCCACCTGTTTTAAAAAGTTATCGGTACACAATTAGATCATAACCTTTATAAACCTTATTTTGAGTTTAATGTTTTAATTTTTTTTTTTTTTTTACCAAGAATATGAAAAATAGCTTAGTATCACATTCTTTATCCACCTGTATCGAAAAGTTGTCAGTTCACAATAAGATCATAACCTTTATAAACCTTCCCCCTTCTCACTGTCCGTAGAAAATCCCTTACCGCTTTAATCCATTGTGTCTTCCTCAATGAACTCGTCAAATTTCAGCTCCTGTCTCCAACACACGAGCAATAGCAACAACATCTGATTGCCATACCTCCCTGTTACAACAAACAATTCTAACAAACCCCTTAGATACATCCTCCCCGCTCCTTCACCCAACCCCCAAAACTACTGTACGTCTCTTCTATAAGGGTGTATCAGCTAACGTCGCGAGGTCACATTACTTTGTTTACATCGCCATTTTGTAGAGCAGGAACACTTTCGTCCGCTGTACACTTAATTAGATTTACATACGTTTGCATGTAGTTTTATACAAGAATATTTTTGTAAGATAATTACGCCAGAATATTGCTGTGCCATTGGTTGCAGTAGTAAACGTATGCCGGGGAATAAAAAGAAGTTTTCTCGATTTCCACCTGATCCTGATTGATGTTTAAAGTGGGTTTCTGCTGTACGATGCGACAGGCTTTTAACCTACGGTTCACACTAGGATTTGCAGCGAGCACTTTATACCAGGTTTGCAGGCTTTGTCTGAGTATCACGCACAATCATGTGGCGTTAACGTTAAAATTACTCTTTATATACCAGGTGAATATATAAAACTGAAAGAAAATACGAAGTAAAATCGGAAGTGAACAAAAATTGCAATTAGTAAAATTTGCTGAACTGGTACTGGTAGGTTAGCATGTAATGTTTGTTGTACGTGTGATGTGACTGAGCTGTGTGAAGATGTGTGAAACGCAACGACGCCTTGGCCTGCAAAGTGGCTTTTAGTGGAGTTAGTCACGTGATGAAATCCCTCTATACTGTTTAGCTTGATATCATTTTACCTCTAAGGCACATTTTGACCAACACTGTTCAGGTACTGTTAAACCACACCAGCCAACCTTTTACAGAGGTAGAAAATTTATTGTCAAAAGTATTTTGTGTTGAAAGACAAGCAAGATCACCCAAAATGATTTCATCTTTTTTCTCATGTGCAGTTTACCCTTCAAGGAATTTGCATCTAACCTTGCCATTCAACTCACAGAAATTTATGAGTATGCTCAACTCCTTGGGAATAAACACTACTTACTGCCAAATTTTCAAGCTTACAAATTTCTGTATGCTACCAGGCTAGCAGAGTGTGGAATGCCTTCCCAGGTAAGTTTTCTAGCAGTTCTTGTTTAAAATTGTACTGGAGTACTGTTCAAATTCCTTGTTATAGCTTAAGCTCTTTGTAATCATGCTTCCACTTACTTTTTTGATTTACTTACGGATCCCACCTATGATTTATAGTGAAGATCACATTAAGAACATGGTGTGAGCATTAAGTCACATTTTCAGTTTTTTAGGTGATTGTTACTAATATTTCAATGTTGAAAATTTTAGGCTGCAATGTTGGGTAAACGAAATGACTAAATCATGAACGTCTTATCGGCCAGTTATGGGTTAAACAGTAAGTGATTACATCCCTATCTGAGACAACCTTTAAACATTGAAACTGAGCTTATTATGCTTTTACAGCTTTCAGGATTTTTGTGGACCTTCTTTATTTAATATTTATCTTTATTTTGTTTTCCAGGCATTACATTACTGTGAAGTCATTGCCAACACTATTCAAGTTTCCCCTAACCACTACCAGCAGACACTAGTGGAACAAGTGTGTGAGGTAAGTCATGTGATTTGGTTCACATTTCGGTGTATATGTGAACATGATTTTATGAGGACATGATTTTAATTAAATAATCAGGTAAATGAAACCATTTTGGTTTACATAATTTATTGAATTAATATTAACAGGTAAAAAAAACATTAGCTAAATTGTTTTAAAATCTGTAGAACCAAAATCATATAATTGGCCCTAAATCATGTAAATCTACAGCTTTATGAAATGCCAGGTCTCAGTGCGCACTCTCATGTGTTTCTTGCATCACACAATGTTGGAAAAGGGGCAGGTAGGGGATGCTTTTTTTTTTTTTTTTGTCCCAACACGTTTTTGCTACGATTGTAGCAGCAATGTCAAACTTTGACCCAGATTATTTTAATTTCAATAAACGATGTCCCTGCTCTTTCTCTCCAGTTGGCTGATCAACTGAAATACCATGATTCCCAATATTTTGATGGTGGTCATCTAACGGAACCTACTTGGCTGGTATCTTTGAGGGGCATTCTACAGCAAATAAAGGTAATATAAATTCAATGTAATGTAACTTTAATTGGTCCTTAATCTCAAATCCTCACTCAAAAAGAATTTAGTTGTTCCACTTGAAATCAGAGAATTGCCATTTTTGATTTTCGTTTGCTCTTCCAAGGAAGTCACTCCAGCCAGCAAAACACCCAGAGGGCTCTGGTGGATCTAGGGAGGTGGAATGGTAAAAATGTCTTGTTTATTGTCAGAAAAAAATTGAAGAGTCCTTTCTCCTTTTGTTTTCTGCTCAGAAGAAAATGAAACTGATTGATGCAGTTCTCTTAGTTTAATGATCTTTGTAAAATAGATTGACAGTCAGATAATTGTATCTTTTTGCTTTCCTGGTATTATTATCATTAGAGAAAGTTGGCTTTTGTTTAAAATTCTTTGAGAAATACTATGATTCCCAGTGTTTTGACATTGGTAAACTGATGAAATCTCAATGGCTGATTTCCTTTCATTCTACAGTGAAGGTAAGATAAATCGGGGATACAGTGATGAAAGGTTTTATGTTTTCACAAATCGGACGAGAAAAATATTTCACCGTGTTAATGTCTTGATTGTTTTTTTTGTTTTTACAAGGATGGTAAACATTTATGAGGTTTTCCATATAACATATACACACCCCCGGATGAGGGAGGTCAAACAGTGACATTTATAATGAAAATTAGCCCAAGATGTCAAATGTGTCTACTGATTTTGTAATATTAGTCATATACAAAATTGTAAAAGCTTTTAAAATTAAATTACCTTATATTAGAGTTCGAAGTGTGCATATTCTTTTTACGATTTTTTCACATGTGCCAGGGGTCAAAATTCCCGCTGTTCTAAGAACAAGTGCTTTTTAAGCAGGAACGGTGAATTTTCAAATATCACTCTTCCGTGAAACAAGTGTTTATTCTCAAACATATAACATCCTCATCCTGCAATATATTGTTTTCTGCTCATAAAATGTGTTCTAAAAGTAAAATCCCTTGTAACAAATATTTTTAAAAGTATGAAAAACCTCTCTTTTCCCGCAATTACTGGCGCAATTGATTATAGATGGGCCGCTTTAATTAACAATAATATAGTTTAAAAGCCTTTAAACTATGAAATGATGTGATACAATCAAAATTGATTTAGATATTAGAGAATGATATGATATAAAAATGATGATCACTTTGATATCATATACATTTTATTATTGTTGTAAAATATGATAGTTTCTTTGAAAAAATGTCGCAAACAATAAAGTAATATATCATATCCTGTACTATAATTTTTATGATAATTGATATCACACAACGTTATAACACATGATAAAATATCCTAGGATATAATATACTTCAGTTATTATCATGTGTTATGCAAATTCATTTATGATAATTTATATCATATAACATGATAAGTATCCTGTACTACAATTTTCTATGATAATTGATATCACGTAATGTTATAACATATGATAAAATATCCTAGGATATAATATACTTCAGTTATTATCATGTGTTATGCAAATTTATTTATGATAATATATATCATATAACATGATAGAATATATATAATGTCTTGTGGTATAATATACTTACAATCATGTCTTATGCAAATTCATGTATGATAATATATAACATGATAAAATGTGAAATAATGTTTTGTGGTATACTATACTTTTAATCATGTATTATGTCAATTCATTAGAACTTTGTACAATTTTTGTTTGATAATCTAGGAGGGTAGCATCAACCCACCTTCTAAATCAGACACACCCATGCCTTGGGTTAATTCATGTTCAAATTTGAGTGGGCTTGAAGGAGATAGTGCCGATTCTCAGAACCAAGGTATGTTTTATGGAGGTACATAAACCCAATATATAAGTTTCCCATGAGAGCAAGTTATGTGGATACTAATAATTGATTTTAGTCAGGCAAATGATATTATGTTATTTCATTCTATTAGGAATTAGAAATGTAGCAAGAAACTTTCACCTCGGAATAAGAACATTATGAATATAATCCTGTTTTACCTGTGTATCTTTTGGTTTGTGCAGGCAAGCTGTGCAGTATATAAGCTGGGTTTTAGAACAGTTATGAATAGTTTAAAAACCTCACGTAAACTCCTCATGTATTTACTTCAAATTATACCTTACCTTCCATGCTATAAATATGCAATCTGGTTACAGCATGGAAGGTAATTATAACTCTTGTAATATCCCCGCTACGCTTAGCGGGGTAAATTTGGAGTGTTTTTGTCATGTTACAGTTTTAGGTAAATATTGTAATTTGCATGCCGCATATATTTAGATGTAACGTTATGAGAATCACAGATTAGACGATGATAATGCTTGCTGGAATAAACGTTCAAGTTGTGACCATTAATGCTTCAATGTAATGCTTACTGACGGATGGTCGTATCCAGGTTCTTAATGGAAGAGGAATTAATTTGTATGGAGTCATAATATTGTAATTGCTTTGTAATATTATTATTTTCATTTCATTTCAGTGAAATTGTTCCTTTAGTTTATTTTGTTATAATTTTAAGATAATATAACTTCTTTGGCACTATTTGGCCTTTCCTGCCAACATGCGTGACAATTCTGATTTGCTATAAACTTGATGCAAATTTTAGATAATGCTCTGTTCTTCAAGATGTTAAGCTGATGCTTCTTTTTGTTCATTTTCCCATATAATCCTGCAGACAATTTGTTTGCTGTAATTATTATTTTCATTTTATTTCAGTTAAACTGTTTATTTTGTTATAATTTTTAGAAAATATAACTTGTTGGCACTATTTGGCCTTTTCTGCCAACATGTGTGACATTTCTGATTTTTATCAACTTGATGCAAATTCAGATAACGCTCTGTTCTTCAAGATGTTAACCCGATGCTTCTTTTTGTTCATTTTCCCATATATTCCTGCAGACAATTTGTTTGCTGTAATTTGGCATTTACAATACCGAGGTGACTTATGTTATTTTGTTCTTCTCTCCTTAGAGAAGCCTTTTTTGATCAGAAATGAAGCAAATCTTTTCTTACAATTTCATGACTAAATGCTTGAATCAAAAGAAGCTTTTTATTATGCAATAGTTTTACATCTGATGATGAAAGTTATATTTTATTTTTTGCAAAAATGCTGGATGAGAAATAAGCAAAACGAAGAGTTTTTAAGAAATTTATAGAATTATTTTCTTAATGAACTTTCTTAACATTTATGATAAAGATATTTCGTTCCCTATCACTTATTGATTGTTTTGGAGATTTTTTTTACCCAGCATGCCTTTCTTTGCTTAAGCTGCATGATGCATTTCTGAATATTCCTTAAGATTCAATATCTTCCCTTTCGTTTTAAGGTTTAAAAATAAATTATATGCGCATGTCTTAAATCTATGAATATGCATGTATCTGTCTATAATGCACTTTTTTTCAGCTGCCTCTTTCTCTTCTGGTGATGTAGATTCTATTCCTATGTTCAACACCCAATCACAACCGCTTCAGGATCAGTTGGAGCAGTTAGGTAACCAATACCAGCCACAAACATTTTTAACCCCACAACAAGAAGAAGCTTCTCAGACGTACAATCAAAACCAATTCAATCAGTTTAATATGAACGATCAAAATCAGTCACATGACCCGATGCATCAGTACGGCCAATCGCAACCAAACATACAGCCCCAGCAGTATTCAGAAAATTATAATCAGGAGTTGCAGCAGCAGCCGCCGCCATTGACGCAGGAATCATGGTCAGGGTACAACCAGATGCAGCATGATCATAATTATTTGGGTAATAACCAGGAAGGGTACAATACAAATTACATACCTCAAGGTAAGCTACCAGGAACGGTGTTGGTTTAACAGAAAAAGACAACAATCATTGTGTCATTTTTCCAAAGTTTGAAATTATGAGCTGTTTTTTAAAGTACCGTATTTGACGTAATTTTGCTCTGGTCCATACCTTGAGGTGCTGTGACTCAGTGGTTAAGGAGTCATGCTCATATTCGAGAGGTATCGTGTTTGATTCCTGTCATGAGCGCTGCATTGTGTCCTTGAGCAAGACACTTTACTGTACTTGCTTCAGTCCACTCAGCTGTAAAATGAGTACCAGCACTGCTGGGAGTTAATCTGCGATGGACTGGTGTCCCATCCAGGGGGGAGTAATGTACTTTCATCGCTTGCGCCATGGAAACCGGGGATAAGCACCGGCTCAATGAGCCAAGTGACTCAGATGGATTTAGCTTTTAACCATACCTTGAAGTTGTTAAAAGTGATGTTAACAATCAATGAAATAACATTTGAAATTAAGTTTGAAGAAAATATGATTCAGAATTGATTGAAAATCTGGAGGTATCTCATTTATTCAATTTCACAATTTTGACATGAATTAAAAATCTTCAAATTTTGCAAAGTCAAGGATTTTTGTACTCGAGCTTCCTGGAGAATACCAAACTCAGAAGATTTTCTAAACATTCCAAATTCTGTAACAACAAAATGAATTCTCTGTGATGAAATATGTAACATAAGCTACAATGAGGACAAAGTCTTGGTACTTTTCCCTCCTCACCAATGTTGGAATACAAATTCAGAAGAAAATGTTTGGTCAAATTTATGTGCAACACCTATCCACTGTTGGAGTGCAATTTAAAAAGAAAGCTTGCAACATTAAACAGGGGTATAAGGGGAGGAAGGGAACAAAGTGCCAAGTACTTTTGTCTGGGATATTAGGGACAAAAAATCGTTGCTTTTTTTCCCCTTCTAGACCTATCCAATCTTGGAATGCAATTTCAAAAGAAAGTGTTTGATCAAATTTATGTGCAACACCTATCTACTGTTGGAGTGCAATTTAAAAAGAGAGCTTGGATAGTATAAGTGCAACATTGAACAGGGATATAAGGGGAGGGAGGAGGGAACAAAGTGCCAAGTACTTTTGTCTGGGATTGATCAGAGACAAAAGTTTTGGCACTCTTTCCCCTTTGAGACTCTTATCAAAGTTGGAATGCAATTTTAAAAAAAAATTGATATACGTGCGACATTGAACAGGTGTATAATGGGAGAGGAAACAAGTGCCATGAGCGTTTGGCCGGGATTATAGGTAGATGCTTATAACCAGTATTTGCAGTGAGTATTAAGACATTGACTTCCTTTAGATAATTATCAATTGAAAGTTTTGCTTCTTCTCATTTTTTGCTTTTAGCATGTTTTAAGTCATCATTTTATCTCCTTTTCCCATAAGTACCTTTTTTCCTAAATCTTTTAGGAATTATGTGATACGAGGGAAGCCACAGCATGTTTCAAAGTGATAGCCCCTTTTATGCTGTGTTGTTCGGGGCCTCTAAAGGGATATTTTATTGTTATTTTCTATATACAAAAATTGGGGGGGGGGGTGGGGGAAGGGGAAATTCCCTCCTATTTCTTGGGCTGCAAAACCACTGCTGAAGTTATGAGTAAATTTGTACATGTTTGGAATTGAGCCTAAGCTAAAGCTGTCAAACATTTGCCTGTATCCCCTAGAAATTTATTTGCAAAGTATTGGAAGGAATTTGTAGAACACTTGTGAATTTGTAGCTCACTTAAAACGAGACAAAAATGTAGTTTCTTTCATTTTCTCCAACCATATAATTCTCTTTTACATATTTTCGTGAGTTTTCATAAGCAACAAAATCTTTTCATTCTTACAAAAAAGTCCTTGTTATGTTCTCTGCTACATTGTTTGAAATCATTTTGTTAGGTTGCTGGGTCTCAAACCTTTTTTTTATTAAGACCTATTTTGGCATTTAATTCCATGTTGTTTCTTCTTTGCCTTTTTTTAAGCTTAATATTTCAATTGCATATTTTTTCTTTTGAAACATGAACAATACATGTCAGGTCAAATGTTACTGTAAGTGTAGTATTTGACCCTCTTTTTTGAATTGTAAAGGACATACATCAATATTTTTGACATTTGTCAAAACAGTAGGGAATGTAGTGGATTGGGTGTTAAACTCTCTTTCAAAAGATGCTGGTTAGAATCACTGCAGAAGCCCAGCAGTGTGTCCTTAAGGATCCATTTGGATCAGTCTACTCAGCTGTAAATGGGTACCAGCATTGCTTGGAAGTGGACCTGCGTTGGATTGGTCACCAGGAAGAGAGTCATTGGCTCCCTCCACAGAAGTCGAGATGAGCATAGATGTCGTGAGCCTACAGGTTCATTAACTATAAACAGTTGCCAGAGTTGATTATCATTTTTCAGGGAAAAGCTTTCCATTTGTCAAAGAGAATTAGGGACACTCAGAATGTAGGTAATAGCAGTGTTCACATTAACCCTTTTATCACGTGGTGATATTATCGCCATTTTCAAACCACCTTTTCTAAAAATAAAATCAGGACTTTACAAAGTCCTATAGGAGTAATCTTGGTATCATTTTAAAGTACTCAGATGTTTCTTTTACAAAATGTAACTTTTTTATTGGGGATACATTACAGAATTTTGAGAAAAAGTAGTTTGAAAATGGGTAAAACTCAAGATTTGCTAACAAATCGGCAAAAAGTGTTTTTTTACTTGAGCGCACCAGGTTCGAGTCTCACAGTGATTACTGAGTTATAATTTTTCTGTCGCAGTTTTCAGGGGGCATTTGACTAAAATCATTTTAGGTGTTTTTTTTATCTTTCCTTTCTAAAAATTCTAGATTAGCATCATTGGAACGGAAATTATATAATGAATCTAAATATGTAACACAAATCTGTTTTCAATATTGACAAGAAGTTATACTTGTGCAAAGATTGGCCATTTGTTGACCAAAGTTTGCCAAAAATTGCTTAATTTGCATAGTTTTGTCTAACAGTTCCTAATTTGCCTTTCATTACTCAAAAAATAAATATCTTGGCTTCCATTCCAACCAAACCTGTAAATGAAAGGGAAAAAAAAAATGCCAAATTTGCCTTATGCAGCCTGTTGTGGCCTTTTTGGGTAATTTTTAACCCCCTTCCCCTCCCCCACAAAAAAAAGTACACAAGGGGGAAATTCCTCCCCTCCCCCCCCCCCACCCCCTCCAAATTTTGAACACTACTGTGAACATTGGGTAGTCGAATGATTCATTGTCGCAATGAATTTGTGATGAGTGGTTTTTGGTCCCCTGATAATATCCCTTTAATTGTACATTTTGTACCCCTATTTTAGCCCCATCGGTTTCTTTAACCTGAGACCTTAAACTTGTCTTTGAAGAACAATTTTCATTATAAGAGTTGTGCTTTTTTTTCTGGAGGGATGAACATGGAGCCATTGTAAATCCTTCCTCTGGTCTTCAGCTTGTAAAATACACACACCACTTGGCATGCTAGAAGTGACGGCTTTAATCACCAGTGCTTCACAGCTGGTTTATTAAACGGCTAGGATATCTATATATAACCTTAGGTGTTTAGAAAGGAATATGAAATACCGAAACTACCTACCTAAGGTTGGGGGGGGGGGGGTAATTTTCCCTCCCCACCCTCATTAAGAAACCAGAAAACCAGTCCACAGTAGGATAATTATAAAGTAGAAGATCTGGTATTCAGTTAAAGAGCAGAATAGTATGCTAGAACAGATGGAATACAAAAAGTTCTCTCTCTACCATGGAAGCATTGCACTTCCAGCTGTATTGTAATAACGGTATGGTGTTGAATCCAGACACAGAATCTGCTATATGCATCTGTGGAAAACAAAAAGACATACAAAATCATTAGACATGTGTTGGGGCTTAAGTGAGATTACAAAAAAGCCAATTAGACCGAAAACATTATTGGAAAAGATACTGTAGTTCTGATGGATGTGTTCGATCAAAGAATTTAAGCGTGATTGTTTCCATTGTGAAGAAGCCTTATCACCGTACAAGTTTCAGAAATCTAAAACTTACCGTATGTTGAAACACCACAGGAAATTAATTTGATTCAAAGTGAATCAAATTTAATTAATTTAAATTTAGTTAATTTGATTCAAAGTTTTGGAGAGGTGCAGTGGTTAAAAGAGTTCTGCTTGTATGCAAAAGGTACTGGGTTTGATTCTTGCCGCGAGCCCTGCATTGTATTCTTGAATAGAATGAGTACCAGCAATGCTGGACAGCTGACCTGCGATGGACTGGCGTCCTATCCAGGGGCGTCATGTACTCTCATCAGCTTATGGCAAGGAAACCAGGGATAAGCACCTTCATGGGTCTAGTATGGATTCAACTCCTTTTGTTGGCTCTATTAAAAATAAGTAACTCCTGCAGAACTGTATAATATAGGGTAAATGCCAAATGTTTAGGAATTTTATGAAGTCCTCCCCCTCCCCTCCACACCCCACCCCTGGATAACATCAGTCAAAGGAAATACAGTACATTTAGTGCAAAATCAGGTGATGTGTTAAAGGGTGAATGAAGGTTAAATATTTAGTCTCAAATCAGGTAATTCATTAAAAGAAGTGTTTGTAATAATTGGTATATATTAGATTTGATACATATTTTGGAAACACCTATTTGCAGATGCAGCCACAAATAGAAATTCTACAATTGATATAAGAATCCTAATTTTCCTGTCTTTGCGTCTGTTACAGCTCTTTCACAAAATGCTGATCTTGGAGCCTCTGCAAATAGTAATGCTACAGAATACAGCACAACCACGGCAACCGACACTGGGGGCGACACTACTGACTTTGGTGAATCAAATGCTAGCCAGTTTGATTACTATGCTGCCAATATGAATAGGGTAAGTGGAATGATCCATTGTATTGTTTTCCATGTTGAAGAAGAACAAAATAAATTTGTAATATAGTAAATTAGAAAATTTTCATGTTTAGCTGTACTATTTGAAGAATAGTAGAGCTACTGTATTCTACTACCATTGGCGTTGGCGTCAGCGTCCGGTTAAAGTTTTTGGTTGACAGTTTTCTTTATTTGTTGGTTTAAGTTTTTATTTGTTTGTTGGTTAAAAGTTTTTATTTGTTTGTTGGTTAAAGTTTTTATTTGTTTGTTGGTTTAAGTTTTTGACATGGTGAGTTTCTTGCCATGAATAAAGAGCAAATAAAATTTCTTGCTTTAAATAGCAATCATAAATAGGGGCTTGTCTTGCCATGAATAAATGACATGATGATGAAAGCAAATAAAAGTTTCATGTGGGGCAGGGTGGAATTGTATGTAGAGCAGGGTGGGGTGGCATTTTGGTCAGGATGCATTTGCATGTTGGGCAGGGTGGGTTGGCATGTAGAACAGGGTGGGTTGGCATGTGAAACAGGGTGGATTGGCATGTTGAACAGGGTGGGTGAAACAAGGTGGCTTGACATGTGGAACAGGGTGGGTTGGCATGTGGAACAGGGTAAGTCGACATGGGTGAAATGGCATGTGGAACATGTGGTGGGGTGTCTGGATTTTAGTTGTGATGGCATGTGGGTCATGCATGTGGTGGAATGACATACACTATCTGGTTTTCAGGTGTGATTGCATGGAGTATATGCATGGGATGACATATGGGTTTGGTTGGGATGGAATGTGGGACAGTCTGGAATATGCATTATAATTGGTGAGGGGATTTGTATCATTTCCAATGTATAGTTTGTCATACGTTAAGCAATATTGTTTCGCATAATTTTGCTTTAATGTTTTTGTACATTTTTCATGCTTCTTGGCTCTGTTTCACACATATTTTCTTATATTGGAACTTGTATCACAATCCAGGATGTAGTTCTAGTAATGTGTAAATGTTTTTGTTTAACTTAGAGCATAAGGTTTATGAGCAAACAGGCAAAGCACATTTTTATAAAGTGTATGTTATACCCCATCTCAATTAATAAACAAAAAATGCTTCCAGTAATTTAGGAAGAGGCAATTAATTTTCAAAGAAATACACAAAATTGTTTTGAATTTGCCTTTATGACATCTTACTGTACACTTTGAGGTCACTTTTCAACACACTTGTGTAATCTTTGAAATGCAATAACTCACGAACAGAAAAGATATTACCATGATTTTTGCACAAAATTATTACTTTATAGTCCTCTATTATATATATAAAAATGAAATTTTTTAAAGAATATTCCTTTAAAATCTCCTGAATGGATTAAGATACTAGTCTGGTTTGATGTTCATCCTCTTTCTTACAAGATAGAAATGTGTCACACCACTGAACTAAAAGTGAAATGATAATAAAACAAGTTAAAATTTGAAATTTTAGTTAAAGATTATTCCTCAATGATAATCTGCATCATTTGTATCCTTTTACAGCCAAGATCAGGCACTGTGGACTCCATGGGAAGGACGCCTTCAGAAAATACGATCACAAATGCGAGGACGAGGACAGTATCGGGTGGCTCTAATTTTTCCCAGAAATCACAAGGAAGAGAGCAAGAAGAACAAGAGGTTAAGAAACCTAAAGTAAGAACATCTTCCTTTTATAATCATGGACCTGTCTTCCCCCCCCCCTCCCCTCCTCCCCCACCCTCCCCTTCCCTTCTCCCCTTCTCCCCTTTCCCCACCCTCCCCTCCCCCTTTTTACACCTTTTCAATGTTGGAGAAAAAGCAATGCACCTTCCTCTTCCATTATTTAAAACAACTTTTGTCCCAAATTTATTCATGGACAAACAGTCTTGGCCCTCTTTTGTCCCTTCTACCTACCCCTTTTCAATGTTGGGAGAAAAAGGCAATGAACCTTTCACTTTCAATGAGGCAGGCAGCAAGAGGCCAAGAATATCATTTGTCTAATGTCTTACATGCTGGAACAAAATTCAACTCACCTACTATCTGTTTGGTTTTATTTTCAAACAGTGTTGGCCCTCTTTTGTCCCTTCTACCTACCCCTTTTCAATCTTGGGAGAAAAGGTTGAACCTTTCACTTTGAATATCATCTTGTCTAATTTTACATGCTGGAGACTTCAAAACAAGACTTCAAACAAGAGCGGAGGAGGCTGGTTTTCTGGTTGGTTCAAATCAGGTCCAAAGAGACCCAAACCAAAGAAGGCCCATCTTCCAGATGACTCCAATCTTAGTGTAAGTTTGCTGTCACTTATTACATTGTTGCAAGTATAGACCATTTGAAACTAATTTAAATTGAGTGTGATTGGATTACAAAGGGTATTTTAATTTCAAATATAAAAAATTATAAATACTCATTTCATCATTTGGTCAGGGGACCATTCTTCTGATCTGACTACACTAAGTCTTACAAAAGCAGGCTATTGGCCATATTGTGAATGCACCTAATCGTGTTAACACCAGCAAGTTTTTTTTCTTGGCTAAATCTTCTTAGGTTATCGGATTTAATCCACTTGAATCTTGCTATGTTTGCTTTCAAGTAACACAAAGGCTCGTACCATCTTCATTTAATTGTTGCTTTAAACATAATTACCAGGTGTACCAGAAAAAAAAACATTCATTGTTATCCCTGGAAAACCAACGTAGCCCTCTTAAATGTGCGAAACAGTGTGAAAGTCCTTGTTGAAAATCTATAAACTCAGTCCCACTGTTTAAGAAAATACTAACTAAGATCCTTTGAAACAGCTATTGATTTTTCTATATTATATAATATTGCGTCCCCTTTTCATGTTTACTATTGATTATCTTATTTTCGTGGGTGGGGTTGGGGAGGTTATTGATGGGGGTAAGGGTACATTTTTGCCCCTTTATTTTGTTTTCTCTCTAATCTTGTTTCATCTATGTAGGTATGTATATAATGTAAGTAATTGAAGTCTTAATGTTGAGAGGGAGTACCTGTACTCGTTAAGTTTTAGAGTACTTCCTGCCACAAGTCTTTGTATTTTTGTTATTTGTTTGCACTTTCTATTTTCTTAATGTTGTGATAAAACAACTAGATAAAATGAAATTAAATGAAAATGATGATTCAAGTTCTTCCGTTTAATTTGTGGATGAATTGTCCCTTTGTTACCTAACCGATCAGCTGCAGTTGCTAGGAAAATTTGTGAGCAACAATCTGTATGCATATTACTTCATGTTTATCAGATATGTGATAAATGTTTGGAAAAATAATTTTCATATGCTTGGTTCCCATACAGTGTGTGGATTATGCACAGGGCTAAGAGCCCCCAGTATTTGATTGGTTGATAAGATTTGTTCAGTATACAATTGGTCCATTTTGGAAATGTGACATTATTTAAATTGATTTTTCAGAAATTGCAGATTCAGATATGAAAAGTGTCTTATTACATTGCACTCTTTAAGTATTTTAACTCTTTAAGATTGATTGCCTTGATTCATCTCCTAGAGTCTACATTCTTCCCTTGTTTTCTCTTGTTATCTCTGCAGATTGAGTGGGATCCAGTCAAGAAAAATGGATTGATAAAGCTGGCGGAGAGGAGGAGGTAAGCATCTTGACTTCCAGTAATTATAGGTCAAAGGTCAAAATTTACAATTTAATTGCTTACATGCTTAGTAAAGCCAAATGTACATTTTGTGTCACGGGGTCAAAGAACAAGTTAGGAATTTGAAGTTAATAAGTCAATTGTACATTTTGTGTCACGGGGTCAAAGAACAGGGTAGGAATTTGAAGTTAATAAGCAGAACGTTTGATTCATTGTGTCTCTTCAAAACATCCATCATGTTATTTATATGGGTTTAAGAAATGCATTTATATGGGTTTAATGAAAATAATTTCACACTGCATCGTGATTCAATGTATTTTCTCATTGACAGGAGACTGGCCCCCCTCCCCCACCTCCCTCTGATCATGAACTGAACAAGATGCCACTACCTGGCTCTGAAGGACCCCTGGTGGGGCGCCACCTCCCCCTGCAGGTGTCAACAAGTTTTCAAGCAAGCTCAGTATGTATATTGCACTGTATTTATTATGTATTTTGAAAAAAGCTCAAATTGTTCATGATGATATTTGATATTAAAACAAATTTGTATTGTGTGTAGCAATTTGGCTAATGTAAGATAATGCTTTTATGAAAATGATATATGTTATAAGAGGGATGATTTGAGAAAAAAAAAAGGGGGTTAAAGGAGAAGTATTGTCCCATAGATACATTCAGAAGTGAACGCTGCCCGTGCTGGTAACGTCACTTCTGGTTTTAAATTTTCCTTATTGATTATGAAAAATCTGTGAGGCTATTGGTACCACATGTATCCCCTATGTTTGGTCAGACGGATGTGAGTTTGATAATGTCACAGATTTCTAGCGATTAATAGGGAAAACTGAAAACTTGAAGTGACGTTACCAGCACGACTGCGTTCATTTCTGAATGTATTTATGGGACAACACCTTTTCTCTAAAAATAAGAATGGGAACAATTTGATGGCATGGTTGGTTGGTTGTAGATGATGGGTGTGTTTGATGATGATAAAATGATAAGAAGATGATACGATGATAATGAAATGATAATGAGTTTGATGATGGTGATAACGATGATGATGAAATGATAATGAGTTTGATGATGGTGATAACGATGATGATGAAATGATAATGAGTTTGATGATGATGAAATGATAATAAGTTTGATAATGGTGATAAAGATGATGATGAAATGATAATGAGTTTGATAATGGTGATAGCGATGATGATGAAATGATAATGAGTTTGATGATGGTGATAACGATGATGGTGATAACGATGATGGTGATAACGATGATGGTGATAACAATGATGATGAAATGATAATGAGTTTGATGATGGTAATAAAGATGATTATAAGAAAGTAAGATAATGGGAATGACAACATTACTGGAGGTTATGGGAGGTTGGTATTTAGATTTAATTGATTGTTGTGATGATTACTATACCAAAATGATCTTCCATGACAGATGGCTCTGTGAAAAAGAACCATGAGAGTTTGAACATGACACTTCCAGTCATTGTGTAGAAGTCACATTGAATATTACAAGAGGGTTAACTCCAGTGTTTTGAATGACCCCTAATTTTTATCTGTAGGGACTGCAAAATTAAGAAGTGTAACCAAATTTCACTTCTCCCCCATTTATCCACTTTCCTCCCTTAGCAACTCAAACTCCTTCACTCCCTGGCACCTTAAAAATTATAAAGGGACATTTAATTTGCATTTAATAATTATTATGATAATTTTTCATTTCTTTTTGCCACTTTTCTGCATTCTTTCTCAGGTCGAAAGCAGTATGTTGATGTTTTGAGTAAAACTGGTGGAACATCAGCCCTCAAAGTGGGGCCAAGTGATCTCCTCCACACTCTTCCAGCACCCCCTTCAACGGCCCCAGTCAACTTCTACATTCCAGGCTCAGGTGGGTTAGACAGATTTTCTTATAGAATGAATAAGAAATGATGTTTTATGGGAAGTTGATTTCATTATCAGGGCTGTGGTATCTTAGAGAGTTTATTCTACGATCCATCATTCATAAAACTTAAAGGTTAGTTCTAAGATGATGTTCAAGGGAGTTGTGATTCTAATTAAGGTTTTGGAAGTTTAATTTGTTTGTTTGAAATAAAAGATGTGCTTTGTTTTCATGTGTTCTGATAAAATAGTTTATTGCCCTTTTGCGGATTACAAGAATGATTAACTTTAAACTTTTAACACATAGGCGTTAAGCATTTTCCCTTTTGGAAATATTGGTGATAAAACGTGTTTCATACACTCCTTCGAAGATGAGAAAATGTCTTCTCTTCTCATTAATTCCTTTACTTTATTTTTGTGCACTTTGACCTGATTCACCTCCTCTTTTGTCTCCTTTGGCATATAAGATCCAGCTTTATAAAATATAGCTTGCGATAGCTCTACTCTACTCTCTAGTCTTCAGAATGCAGTTTGTAGCAAAGAAGCTATTTACGGCTTATTGTTGTAATAAATTTTAGAAAGCATTTTGCGTCCTTTATATGAAAGGTGTGAAAAGGGATTACCTTTAAACATGCGTTTCTTATGGTTAGAGGTCAATTAAAGAAACGATTTTGTGAAAAAAATGTCAATTAAAGAAACGATTTTGTGAAAAAAATGTCAATTAAAGAAACAATTTCTTAAAAAATGTCAATTAAAGAAACGATTTGATCAAAAAATGTCAATTAAAGGAAAGATTTGGTGAAAAATCAATTAAAGAAACAATTTGGTGAAAAAAATGTCAATTAAAGAAACGATTTGGTGAAAAAAATGTCAATTAAAGAAGCGATTTGATCAAAAAATGTCAATTAAAGGAAAGATTTGGTGAAAAAATGTCAATTAAAGAAACAATTTTGTGAAAAAAATGTCAATTAAAGAAACGATTTGATCAAAAAAATGTCAATTAAAGGAAAGATTTGGTGAAAAAATGTCAATTAAAGAAACAATTTGGTGAAAAAAATGTCAATTAAAGAAACGATTTGGTGAAAAAAATGTCAATTAAAGAAACGATTTGGTGAAAAAAATAAAGTTGGCATCTCACATGTACATGTTTGACCACAAGAAAATTTCTTGAAAGATACTGATAGTACATACACTCAAAAACAAATGACAAGATCTTGGGGACCCTTGGATCCCAGTCTGGTTGTGGATTGCATTAGGTATGACAATAGCTTTGGGATGATTGCACAACTATCTGTTACGCTCGAGCGCTCACGATGCAGAAGACAAAAATTAAAACAAATGTAGTGCTGGTGTGGGTCATTCCTAAAGCTGTAAAAGTGGTACCTGTTGCATCTTTGCCCAGTGTTTGACATTTAGAGAACAGAACTGGTCAGTAATGTGAAACTTTAAGAGAAAAGGCAAACAAAAAATGGAACTTAGGATATTGATTGTTTATTTTATTGATTTATAATTAATTGTGTTTTTCAAAACTTATTTTGTCACAGTAGATTAAATGTGTGTATTTTTACCTTGCAGTGCCAAATACTTTAACAGCCAATACCCAACAGGTTGAGACGGCTAAGATAGCAAATCCAGACTCAGAACCAACAACCCCCTTTGATCAACAAGGGCAATCCCAACAATCTCAGGTTGGTACAAAGAATAACAATGAAGGGTCATTCTCTGGTTGAGTTACGTGTGTGACCAGCCAGAGAATGGCCCCTTGATCAGGAGAATCAGTGAGGGACACCACTGGGGGTCAGTGGTCCACTGAGGCCATTTTCTGGTATGTTACATGTGTGACCAGCCAGGAATGGCCCCAGTGGGAGACCCCAGTGGTCCACTGGGGCCATTTTCTGGTACGTTACATGTGTGACTAGCCAGAGAATGGCCCCAGTGGGAGACTCCAGCAGGAGACCCTAGTGGTCGGCATTGGGGCCATTTTCTGGTACATTACGTGTGTGACCATCCAGAGAATGGTCACAATTGATAGTTTTTTTTATAAGTTGCAAATGTTTTAGTTGTGGGTGTATTGTTGAATGCGCTTGAAAAGTTAAATAATTGTAATAATTTGTTTGTTAATTTTTTTTTTTTTTTATATTCTGAAATGTATGATTGTGTTTTCTGTAATGGAATTATTGTTCTATTTTGAAAATTTGTATTTTTTTATTTGTAGAAATTGTAGTAGTCGTTCTTGATAATAATCTATTTGAAGTTTACAGAAATCAGTTATTCATACAGTGCCAAGCTTGTTCCCTTTGCACTGTCCTAGTAATTCAGTCACATATACATTTAAGATTCTTCAGATGGCACACAAGTCAAGTATTAAAGATTGAGGAGTCAGGTAGCTCTGTTGGTAGAGCGCACGACTGAGATGCTGGAGGTACCGGGTTCAAGCCCTGTCAGGTCTAACCCGTTTTCCCACAGCTATGCAGACAGATACGCCGATCTTTCAAAGCGGAAGTAAGTTGTTTGCAGCTCCTGCTCCCCATTCAGCTGTTGAGGAAGTATCAATGGTTGAATGGCGCTCGTCCTCCTTCTGAGGGGACGTTAAGCCGTCGGTCCTGATGGTAGGACAGTCACACTTTACCTGATTCTCTGAACACTATTTGAGAAGAGAAGCATGAAAACACAGTGTTCATTCACTTCCCTGAGCTAATGGATGGATGATGCGCCGTTTGGGCAGCTCTCCCCTATATGAAAGCTCTGATGTTTGTAAAGCGCTCTTGAATATACTTGTATAGAAAGGGCACTATATCAAATAATTACTATTATTATGATGAGTTCCTGTTGCCTTGATGCGATTTGATTACAACTTTAGTGAATTTAATCATTTGAAAGACCAGCAATTATTTGCTAGGTGTCCATGGATCTTGAAGAAAATACAGTAATCCTTTATTTATCCGAACCTCAGTTATCTAAACAATGGAAGAAGTGGAGGGAGGGAGGGGGAAGGGGAGGGGGGGGGGATTTAAGGGAGGAAATCAGGTAAATGTAGAACTAGGAATATTGGAAGAACAGCTAGGGCCATTTTTCCCTTTTTGCTTTGCTCCGACTTGTTTTAATTGTTGTTTTTTTTAAGGCTGGTTGATATGATCATTGTCAGTATTCATGCCATTGTTATTACATGTTGAGTTAAGTGTTGCATTGCATGCATACATATATCATGGTGACTGTTATGCTCTTGCAGTTTTATTACCCTCAATCATACGGCCAATCACAGCCATCCTCATCACACCTCGCAGTGCCGCAGATTCCACAAGAAAACGTAAGTCACATGACATGTATCCTCAAGTAGTTCACGTTTCACTCACTTGTATGAAGAAATTTGTAGTTTTATACTTGTAAATTTAAAACATTACCATGGATTAAATGAGTGTTTAACATTTATGAAATAAGTGTTTACGAGCGAAATGTTTAACTGAAAATAAGTCAAAATATAGAACATAATGTACTTGTACATTTAGCAATTAAAAGAACAGAAATCAGTTTCATTACCACATTCAGACATTTTGTAGACTGAAAAAGATGTTCTGTTACCGCTGTTTATATTAAAAGAGCATTAGCTGTGTGTAACATTTATGAAATAAGCGTTTGCGAAAAAGATTGGATAAAAATAAGTACAAATGAATGTGTTTGTATCTTTTTTAGGTTTGATTTTATAACTAAATGTTTAATGTTTAATTAAAGTTTAATAAGTGAAAGTTAAATTTGATAAACACATGTACAGACATTTTGTTGACAAGATATTATGATTGAATTGACTTTGAATTGCCATGTCTTTTCATTAATCATGTTCACTTGGGCCTAACCTTCAAGGGGACCAAGCTACAGTTTGGAAAAAAAGTTCACTCGTGAAATTCTATTAATACAGTCATGTTAACGAATTAGAAAAAAATTGTGTTTCATTGTGCATAGAAATAAGTAGAAGGTGGTACCCTACTCTTAGTATGATAATCAATTTTTTTAAGTATCAAATCAAGATGTGATTGATGTTGGTGGTACTGTTTTTAAAATATTTTAAGTGGTAACTGCATGGTGAACCAAAATCATCATCTTTATATTTGATTGAAGCTGAATACTCAGTTTGATTATTGTTTTGCAATTAATCCATTCAAGCAAGGGATATTTAAATTGAGTTTAGGGTCAAATTGAAGTCTAATTCTTCTGACTTGTTTGAATAAGTTTGCCTTTCATTTACTTATAATCTTCATTAACATTTTCCCTCAAAAGCCTGCATTTGGAATAGAAATAATACGAAATGCTAATGAGCGAGCCTTCCATATGGTAAAAGTTTCAATGATATGACAAAATTTCTTTTCAGCGCCTTCTTTTCCCTCTGATATTTCTCGTAGCTTTTTGAAAAAGTTTCCTTCCACTTGCATTTACATGTAATTTGATTTCTCTTCCTGAGATCACCATTTGGCTATGCGATATGTTGTAATATATTTGGGTGGTGGGTGGGTTGTGTGCGAACAATGAGTATTACTGGTCACCTAGAACTATACTAGTACTCTTGAATATTTAGGCAAGCTACATGCTGAGTGGAGAAAGGTAATATTTCCAGAAAGATGGCACACAATTAACCTTAATGGGTTTAATGATTGACAGCTTGTTTTAACCAATCACAGCACGAATTTGCCTAGCAACAAAATCTGCGTAACTAAGTGAGGGCAAACATCCTACGTGGTACTTGTTTTAACCAATCACCGCACGAATTTGCCTAGCAACAAAATCTGCATAACTAAGTGAGGGCAAACATCCTACGTGGTACTGGTACAGTACAGCTAGCTGACGGCGCGTGCTCATGTAGTCAATGCAACTTACTGTACAATTTCTGTACACACAGACTGAGTGACGGCACAATGGTGAACAAAAATTGCACTTAGGGGCCTGCTGTGTTCTTTGTAAATCTGATTGCTGTTACCCAGAAAAATTAGCAAACTGAATTTTGTTTATCCCTTTTGCTGAAAAAACTAAAGATCCGGAGAAGTGCCATAAATGTATCAAAGCTTGTGACAGGCCTCGCGAACATCTAAATTGCTAATGCACGATTGGGGATTTGAGGTTTGCTTGCCCCACATAGTTACTGCGTTGCTATGGTGGGTGTGGCCTATTTGGAAACCTGGAAAGGTTAATTATAAAGGAAAAAGCTTTTTCCTGCTAAGATAGGGAGGCAAATGCATTACATGTATAATAGATGACCCAAATTGTGTCCACTATGTCATTCCTGCTATTTTACCCACTAGCAAAGCTAGGTTATTTAATAAAGTTAATTAATCAGCGATCAGACATTGTTCATGTGTGCTTGGTAATTAGGTGTATTGATCACAGGATGGCCGAATTTAAATAAACAATTGTTAATTAAGTGCTTTGAAGTGAATAAATTAACATTCTAAAAAAGGGAATTTCTGAAAATCTTATAATAAGAGTTTTTTTAAATGATGATTTTTCAATCTTGATGAAAGTAATTGGCCTTTTAAGGGGATGACAATGAGACTTACCTTGATGTAAACAATTGGTAGTTAGTTTACGTAGACCTTCAAGGCAGTTTATCTCATTTGTGTATATTTTATTTGAGAATTGTCCATGGCGGAATTGACCAATGTTCCTCACTGCACTCAATTTATCAATTAAGTTTTCATCAGAGAGATACAGTTTTCATGTAAGGTAGTTTTGATTGTGGTGAATAATACAGCTATGATTGTAAGAGTATCTCTGGTGGAATGAGCCAATCATCCTCACACAGCGTGTAACATAAGTTTTCTTCAACCAAAATTAATTTACAAGTTGCATGTAACGTGGAACTTAAGCTTTCATTTGCTAAAATTTATTGAAGTTGCATGTAGCTATGTTTATGGTGATTGATATGTGCTTCGATTGATACGTGATCGTAAGAATGTCTTGTTTCACTGTGAGTGATTGGTTTTTCGTCAAGGTCTTGAATTGCCATCCTGCCATCTTCTTTATTCCATTTTTGGTGTGGAATGTGGCTTTTACATGCTTACTTTTGTTTTTGTTTTGTGTGCATGACCACAGTTATCACATTCTAGCTCCACAAGCTCTTTATCCGAGGAAGTCAGTCAACATTTCAAACAGGTATTAAGAAAAAATAAACTATGGCTAAACCAATGCTTCAGTAGAGATAACGTTGCTTTTTCATTCATTAAAATCCATTTTCTTTCATACTTTATTGCAATTGTGATGGTCTGTGGGATACTTTATTGCAATTGTGATGGTCTGTGGGATACTAGATCAGCAAGGGAGAATAAAATCAAATGATCATGAACATATCGTTGGTTTATTGTTTATTCATCTATTTGCACAATTGATTATTCATTGATTTGCATAATTGATTATTCACCAATTTGTTTAATCGATTATTTTTAATTGGCATAATTGATCATTTATTACTTTGTATAGGTTGCAGTTATTACTGATTTAAAATTGAGTGTCAATATTAGTTAATGATTGTTATTTCAATAGCAAATTAAAAAGTTTTCTTTTCTGAGATGTTTTTGTTTAGAACTTACATATTCAAATCTAATAATATCATTGTGTCACAGCAGGCATCTGCAATTTTCCCATCATGCCTCATTCTGATCTAGTGATCCTACGATTTGCATAAAATATATTTTTGTTCCATTTTTCATACGTAGCTTAGATAACCTTGTTCTGTCTTCCAGATGTTTTCCAGCGGTCAGTTGAAATTTTGAATTAGTCTTAAATGTGCACAGCCATCAGATCAGTATTTAAATGGTGGAATATGTATTTCCCCCTCATTTACTGTTTCCCTTTAAATTGCAAATTAATAAAAGGAAGCAAAATAAAATAAAATAAATAAACACATACAGTGTGTGTCCTCAGCTGTTTGAACAAATGGAAACAATAATTCTGTATCAAACATTTGTAATTGAAATTGCTATGTAAAGTATATGTCACAAATATGATTTACTAGTGGTGTCTTTAACGTGGTGTTTGGATTAAAATGTTCATGTTTATTACTTCAAGGAGAAATTTGTTGGATCATTTTTGGCATTTGTATTTTAAAGAAGCATAATGTAATCAGTTTGAATTTTGTTTTAAGAAGAAATTTTGTGTATATCTTAAATTTTAAGGTGGCTTTTTAATAAAAACATCAAAAGAATAATTGCTAATTTTCTATAAAAAACTGATGAAATTAAATATAATAATTTTGCCTCCCTTTCCAGACACATACACAAACACTTAATCCAGTGTATGATCAGGTTACAACCTTTTGAGACTGAATTGTGTTAGGTGAAAATAGTTTTTAAAATGTGAAGAAAATGTGTTGTGCAGTTCTGGCTACAATTTCTGACCTGCAAATCTAAATCATTACTGGAACCAAAGCTGTGGTGAAATGTTTTCAGACCTATTATTTCACAATTTAAAATGTTTTCCATCTGAAAAAAACAACAACAAAAAAAGCTAGCAAGACATTAAAATGAAAAAATTAACCAATCCAGTGCCTCAGTTAGAATGGTGAATGGAATAAGAATATCAAATTAAAACATTTTCTTATGTCAGAGCAAGGTTTAAGCTAACAGTTCCTTTGCTGATGGAATTCTGTATTGCTGCTATACATGAATTTACATGTGCATGATTCACATTAAGTTGCCTTTGTATGATCAAGTTTCCTCTGCATGATTAAGTTGCCTTTGTATGATCAAGTTTCCTCTGCATGATTAAGTTGCCCCTGCATGATTAAGTTGCCTCTGCATGATTTAGTTGCCTCTGCATGATTAAGTTGCCTCGGTATGATTAAGTTGCCTCTGTATGATTAAGTTGCCTCTGTATGATTAAGTTGCTGTAAGTTGCCTCTGCACGATAAAATGCATGATTTAGAATAAGTTGCCTCTGCATGATTAAGTTGCTGTGTATGATGAAGTGCATGATTCAGATTAAGTTGCCACGGCATGATTAAGTTGCCTCATCATGATTAAGTTGCCTCTGCATGATTAAGTTGCCTCTTCATGATTAAGTTGCCTCTTCATGATTAAGTTGCCTATTCATGATTAAGTTGCCTATTCATGATTAAGTTACCTCAGCATGATTAAGTTGCCTCAGCATGATTAAGTTGCCTCTGCATGATTAAGTTGCCTCTTCATGATTAAGTTGCCTCTGCATGATTAAGTTGCCTCTGCATGATTAAGTTGCCTCTGCATGATTAAGTTGCCTCGGCATGATTAAGTTGCCTATTTATGATTAAGTTGCCTCTGCATAATTTAATTGCCTCAGCATGATTAAGTTGCCTCAGCATGATTAAGTTGCCTCAGCATGATTAAGTTGCCTCAGCATGATTAAGTTGCCTACTCATGATTAAGTTGCCTCGGCATGATTAAGTTGCTTTGGCATGATTAAGTTGCCTCTTCATGATTAAGTTGCCTTGGCATGATTAAGTTGCCTCTTCATGATTAAGTTGCCTATTCATGATTAAGTTGGCTGTAAATGTAAGCAAATGTTTTACCTTTGCATGAGTTTTACTTTCTATAGAATAGCTCATTTGCCCGTTTATTTTTTTTCTCCATTAGTTGTGCATGCTAGTAACCCGTCAAAGATCAATTTTCCTCCAAAAAAATGAAATATATTTTAATTTCCAGGTTAAGGTAAATTGCTGAGCTGTGTGTCAAATTCTTTGTTTTAGGAGCTCAAATTGTGAGCTTTGATGCTAATTCATGGGAATTTAACAATTTTTATATATCATTTTTGATACTAGTGTCATTAAGTATTTAAGTATTCATTCAAAATAATTATGGGTTGATTTTAACATTTGTGTCAAAGGTTATCAGTACCGTTATGTGCAAGAAAGTGTATTAGAATATTCTATGGACCCCAGGGGCCGGCCGAATGCTCCTTTATTTTAGGTCCATGCTGAGGTTGGCTAGCTTGCTCCTTTTTCTATCTTAAAAGGATTAGTTCAGGGGTCAGGTACATTTTGTATGAAAGGGGACTTCAAAAGAAACAAATTGTTGAATAAAGCAATCAAAAATCTTATTCTGTGAAGGAGATATTCAAGTTTAAAGTTTAGTATCATTTGTGTAAAAACGACTGAAATCAGACTAGTTGTGACATCACAGCCTCAGATTCCTTAGTCTTTATGTATTTTTTAAATTTTGCCCTGTGATTTTGTGGCTTGGAAACCATTGGATATGTCAGGAAAAGTATTAAGACAATCTTGTAAGGGTAATTATAATCTCCACCTGAAGAAAGTTTGAGGCAAAATAATTCAAATAGTAAAAGGGTTAAATCAATTGTCTTTAAAATACATTATTAATTCTTAAGAATGTGAGGATGAGTGCGTGAACCTTCTGTAGTAGACTCACTACACCAGTCATTTCACATAGATAAGACAGAGCTTTATACCTAATATTTCATTAACAGAATAAGATATTGAAGTAGTTTCTTTACCATTATTTTTTCTTAAAGTCCTTTTTCAAATAAGATATCAACTTGCCTAACCACTGAACTAATCCTTTAAAGGTTGAAATATTTTTCAGTGCAAATTGCATAGATCTTTTTTGCAAGTATTTCATATGTTCCAAATTAAGCGTTTTAATTTCTCCATCAAGCAATATCTTTCCTTAGAAGAAATGGTCCGTCAATCATTCAAAGTTAATGCACATTATTATCCCAGGCATTATGATATACAGCTATTTTTATCACCAGTTTGAAAACAAACTTCTCCCACTAAGACACCTAACACGGATGAGTGATTTCAATCACAAAAGTACCTTGATTATTCAGCACTTGCTTTGTGTAATCTTAAACACACAAATAGCCTTGGGTTACTTGGCTGGTTTACATGGGAATGGCAGATAAACAATCATTGTTTGGAGTGAAAACACAATACACTGAACAGGAAGTCGGGTTGGTAATTGTCATACCTTAGTTTTCAGGATTAACTCGGGTGTCTGGTGCGGGTAGGCTTAAAGAGAAACTTTTCTCCATGTCAGTGTCTTCTTTAAAATTCAACGTTTCCTTTGGTTTCCATAAACAAAGATTTTACTCGGAAATGAAACTGTTTGAAGGAGAAGCAAGCTACTACTATACCACACAGTAATAAGTAGAATGCAGACTGCTCATTAGGTGAAGAATATTTTTAGACACGTGATGGGCATGGCGGGCGGGTATAATAATTATTTCATTAAAGGAATCATTTGAAATTGAAATATGCCATTCAAACTGCTTCATGTATTACTCTCCTTTAGTAGATCCATGCACTTCTTTGTAACCTTTTGTAGAGCCAGAATGATACCATTTGATTTTCAAGCGTTAAAAAATGTCAGACTTTTCCAACGCGATAATGTCACAGAAAAGTTTAAATGAAACCATTTGCCAAAAAGTAGCCTTTGAGAAACATGCTAGAATAAAGGTACCTACACCACACAAACTCAGTGAGGAACATATTAAATACTTTTCTAACAAGAGCTTGATATTATTTTCAGCAGTTCATTGAACTGTTTTTTTTATATATATTTTTTTTTATGACACTGTTTGCATGAATATTAGTTGCCGTAATACTAGAATTATAACTGCCTAACATATGCATTTGTTTCTTATATTTGTTCTCCATACATACTAGATCCAGGTGTTTCCTATTGCAATATTTGTGTAATACATTTTTCTTTGCGCACTTTTCAAAAATTTGAAAGCTTCTTCATACTAAAAAGAATATTGAAATGCAGATGTATATGTACTCGCAGGGTAAAGAGGGACTCACAAATAGTACTAATTGTAATCTTATGAATACATAATGATAGATAGATAGTCCATCATCACAATTTCTTTAAAGGTATATGGACACAGAGGATGTACATTCACCACAAAGAGCAAAAAGTCTTCAAATTATGTGAAGGTTTCTAAGTAAAAAGACATGTTCCATTATGTTCACCCCGGCCAATACAACCCTTGCAAATAATCTCTGTAAAAGTCATTTAGGTAATGAAAGTATAACTCTCTCCTTTTGCTAAGTTTTTAGGTGTTTATATTGATAATCGTCTAACATGGCAAACTCACATTGACTTTATTTGTGAAATTTTTTTCAAGGGAGTTGATATACTCGGCCGCTTAAGATTTCAACTTTTGGAGGAAACCCTTCTTAAAATTTGTATTGCCATTATACTCCCGTTTCTTTCTTATTGTAACATTGCTTGGGCAAACAATTATCCCTCCCGCCTGAATTTTTTTTGTTACTCTTCAAAAAAGAAGTATACGTTATATATCCAACAATCATTGTCTTTGCCATACTCCTGCTTTATTCTCTTTATTGAACGCTCTTAACATTTTGACATTAACAAACTATAGATTGCCACTTTTGTATTCAAACATAACAAAAAAACTCTTAAAAATGTTTTGACGATTTCTTTACCAATAGGAAAAGCATTCATTGTGTAAGTACAAGGTATAACAACAATCTCAACACACCTCTTTGTAGACCCACCTTATCTCATCATCATATCCGCTATGCTGGTGCTGGTATTCTCTAGATAACTCATTACAAACTTCAGTGGCTCCCATTTCTTTCAAAAAAAGGTCTTAAAACAAGTTTAGTGGCCACTTATAGAGAGTAACCTTAAACCCATTATCACACTTGCATGCATATGTTTTAAGAATCTGATTAGGGTGGGAGTTTAAGGGGTAGGTAGGAGCTTGTGTTGGGGTAGGGGCTGGGGTTGGGGTAAAGGCTGGGGTAGAGGGTTGGGGTCTGATAGTGGCAGGATTTTGGGTATGGTTGTTTGTTAGAATAGGTTTTTTTCTTCTTTTTTTTCATATCTATCCTTTTCGATATAATTTTTTCTTTTACTACATATAAATATGTATAGTTATATGTTTCTAATATGTTTATGTTATGTTTCGGGACTTATGTTTAACAAGTTTTTAAATCCAAAAGTGAATGCTCAAAAGTGGTAATATTAACATTTTTGGCAAATATTTGTGAGCCTTTTGCAATATTTTTGCAGAAAAGAAGCTAAAGATAATTTGTTTTATTTATCATATGATTTAAAATGTTAATAGAATTTCCTCTCAAACTTTGCTTTTCATTCAATTACAGAGTAATCACGAACCCACACCTCCACAAGCACCTGCTCCCAGTATCCCAGTAATGTTCAACCCAACGCAATTCAACCAACCCAGTACTCAGCCATCATCGCTAGCAGGACATAGGTATGGATCACGAAGGCAATACCCAAACCAAAGGTGAACAACATGAGAGTTTGTGGTGCTCCATGAGGCAGACCAACCTATCATTCTCATGGGGTTGGTTTATTTAAAGTAATGATTTCTAATGCATACTGGGTAAATTTTTGATGGTGGATCACAACTAGCATGACTTGAGGTATGGAGCGAAGGCAGTACTCTAACCAGAGATGAAGAACAGGGAGCTGGAAGGTTCTTTGGCCCCCACGAGATCGACTGCCAAACTGCTTGTTGATCCAAACTACTAACTTGAAATGGAGGACTGACATGCTGATGTGGGTGGTAATGTTTAAGTCAAATCAAAAATTTAAATTCTTCAGCAGTTAATTTCTAGAGCATGTATTGGATATATGTGTGAGTTATTGATATATGTGAATAAACTTTCCAAAACCTTGAAATGGATCTAATTTAGTTAAGTGGTCAAGTAAGTCCATCTTATATGAAAGAGAATTTAAAAGGAAACAAAATGGTGATGAAAGCATTCAAAAATCTTATTCCATTAAAGGATTAACAAGTCCATCTCATATGAAAGAGGATTTTAAAGGGGAAAAAATGGTGAAGAAGCATTACAAATTATTCTTCCGTTAAGGAGATATTCAAGTCTAAATCTCTGTCTTATCTGTGTAGAAATGGCTGGTGTATGGAAAGTTGTCATCCTCATCCTGACATTCTTAACAATTTTTAATGCATTTTAAAGAAAGTTTATTTAAAGTTTTTACTATTTAAATTATTTTTCTTCAAACTTTCTTCAGGTGGTATATTATAAATACCCTTAGTAGATTCAGTTTTACTGCTTTTCTGACATATCTCGTGGCTTTTAAGCCATAAAATTGCAGGACAAAATATGATAGAATACATAAAGACTTTTAGGAATCTGAGGTTATTTTATCACTACTAGTCTGATTTCAGTTGTTTCTACACAAATAATACCAAACTTTAAACTTAGATACCTACGTAATATGATTTTGGAACACTTTCTTTACCATTTTGTCCTTTAAAGTCCTTTTTCATATAAGATGGACTTGCTTGACCCCTGAATTAATCCTTTGAAGGGCATATGGGCTCATGTAAAGTCATGGTTTTGAATGATTTCTGGTTGATACAAATTTTTCAGTAGTGTAATTTTAGTTCTGATTGAATAGATGCATAAGTTATTAAAATACATTTAGTAAAATATATATTCTTTTACATTATTTGACCACTGCTAGAATTTATTTTTAAAATAAGAAATTATTGATGAAATTATTGATCGATTCCTTTGGTCATTCTACCTATTCAAAAATTCAAGTCTGTTGGAAATATTTAAAGTTAGTTGGTCATAGTACTTGTGTGTGTTTACATTGTAAGTTGTCATTTTGATTAAATAGATTTGAATCGAAACTTACAGAAACTTCTTTCAACAGTTTTACTGATGATGAATTTTACCAGTCCATACTGTGGCATTGTATTTTGTGTGTTGGACCATGTAAGAAATGAGCTGTAGACATGAAATATGTTTGATTGATAGTATGCACTTAGACTATCACAAATTTCATGAGGAATTTTGTTGCTGTAGACAATGATTCTGTTTCTGAAAGATTTGGAGAAAAAAAAAGTTGAATATTGCAATCTAAAGAGGGATATAGTTTTGCAGACAAAATTAAAAATGTCAGGAGGAGGTGTGTGAATTAAAACAATCTATACATGTATTTGAGGATGTATACAGTACCTTATCATAGGGTATTGTAAGATTTAACATATGAATAGCAGTACCTTATCATAGGGTATTGGAACATTTAAGATATAAGAGTACCTTATCATAGGGTATTGGAACATTTAACATATGAATAGCAGTACCTTATCATAGGGTATTGGAACATTTAACATATGAATTTAAGATATGAAAGCAGTACCTTATCATAGGGTATTGGAACATTTAATCATATGAATAGCAGTACCTTATCATAGGGTATTGGAACATTTACCTTATCATAGGATATTGGAAGACTTAACATGAATAGCAGTACCTTATCATAGGGTATTGGAAGATTTAATATGAATAGCAGTACCTTATCATAGGGTATTGGAACATTTAACATGTGAATAGGAAATTATTTTTTCATGACATTAGTTTAATGTTAGATATTGTGGAGAATTATCCTTCTACAAAAATTAGAATATTGAAATTAGAGAGCTCATCTATTGACCTTTAACCTTGAAAGGACAAGTATAAATCACATAATGCAAGATGTGTGTTAATTGATTAGTTGAATACTATTGGCAGCAATTGAAATTTCATATTCTGAGAAATAGAAAATTGATTTTTAAAGGAAGGTATTTACCATTTAACTTAAAGAGCAAATACAATAGACAAGACAAAGTTTCCGAATGAGAAACTGGAATGGAAGTTTATAGTATATTGTGTGTAGTATATGATTTGTAGTATATTGCCATGATTTTGAGTGTACTATTTTATTGACTCCTTTTTAGGGAATATATGATCCTTCAGGACTTACAATTATAATTTGGGTATTTCACCTGCATTCTTAATTATTATCAGATCAAACTTATAAGCAAAAAGCCATGAAATTGATTGAAGAAGAATATATTTTGATGCTATTGTTTTATTTTAGAATGCGAGAGGAGAATGGGGATTTCCATCAATGTTGAAAACTTGAGGTTGGTCTGTTTACGGACTCATTGTCATGAGCAATGTAGTTTCGGTGCAGAGTGTAAATTCAAACAGTACATTAAAGGAGACCTAAAGTCTGATACAATCATTATTTCATACGATAGAGGATACAAATCTTAAGCAACTGCCAAACACAGCAAGTGAAAATATTATTATTAATATTAAAATCTTATCTTCAATTATTCATGTTAAAAATCGACACATGGGGGCTGCCATTTTGTTCAATTCTATTTTGAAATATTGTGCATGATGACATGATTTCCACAATTTGGATATGAAGAATGTTATTTTCTTTCTAAATGTGATTTAAATTTTCATTCCAAAATGATGTGACACAGTTTTAACAATATGTTTTGAAAATTTCATGTGTATGCAAAAAATTCCTTGACCATTACAAAAGAAAAACAATTTTTCATCAGCTAGAAAACTTGAGGTAGATTATTAAGATATACAAAGCATTCCAACATCCTGCTGGGCTGATGACATCATAATCCGCATGTTTTGAAAGCAAAATGGCAGCTCGCATGGTAGTATTAAAAAAAATTACTAATTACAAAAGAAATGTGTTAGATTGCTTTGGGAGGTATGAAACTTGGTCAGTACATTTGTTATTTTCAATTCTAGTATATGAAATAAAGATTATGTCAGAGTTTATATTTCCTTTATTTTATTAACCTTTCATGAACAGAAAAATATCATTATTAAATCAAATGTACATTATTGTCTGAATAACTTCACATAGGGACTAAAAGAATTGTTTGTTTGCCCTTTCTTGTGGAAAATTGTAGGGGAGGGTAGGCAGATTTTTTTCTTCTTCTTTTTCCCCCCCACAGATCACTGAAATGGAATATTTCCTGACGACACTTTCAAGCAACACTAGCTCACTCAGGGTTATAGTATCAGGAACACCTATATAACATAATTAAAACACTTCACTTTATTTTCAGATTGTTGGTTCCTTTTATTTTGCTCAGTTTTTATATCGCACTCATGCTTTCTGTGTGATTTGGGATTTTCTTTGCCTTGCCTGACACACTCATTACAAACAGGCAGGACAACTTTGTATTCTATCTGTCAATCACAAGCAGTGGCGCCGTCACGTGCCCCCCTCCCCTCCCCTCCCAATGTCTGAAATGTCAAAAAATACATTTATCCAAAATAAGTATTTTTGATAATTTCTTAATAACCTGAAAAGGTTTGTGCCACCCAATATCAAACCCCTATTTTTAGCCTTTTTTAATGGGGTGGGGATGAGGGGTAGTCTGTATCACTGTAAAATGTGAGAGGGGCGTCATTTTCTCCACAGTATCAGGCAAAAGTGGTGCCACACCAGTTTGTTGGGATTAGTAGGGATTTTTACAAAGTTAGGGATTTTTACAAAGTGTAGGGATTTTAGAGAATTCCAAAAAAAAACGTATATAAGCGTGACCCCTATTTTTCGGCAAGTTAGGGGCGGTGGAGGAGGAGGGCAAACAAACAACTTGCCTGGCTAGTCTGCATTGCCTTCATGACTATCTTTAATTTTTGAAGTCTCATCATTATATGGTATAGCCAAGAGACATTGAGAATTGGTTCATAAATTCTTTCCACAACTTTAGTAAGTAGGAATTACTGAATATGAGAACGTTGCAGGTTATTAATGAGCTACTTGTTAGTATAGCTTAGAAGAGTTAGTCACTTAAAGATACATTTTCATGTTTGGGTAAAGTGAATATTACCTTCTGTGTATATTTAAGTTTTCAAACGTTTTTTGATATACTGCAATGAATTTTATTCATGTTTTCCCTACACTGCATCACATATATATATATTTTTCTTCAAATGAAAACGTTTCAAGCATTATATTTTAAAATATTGTAATTTTGAAGGTCTCGCACACGAAGACATGACATTCTTTTAGAAATTTATGATCTTACAACAATATTGAATTTTTCATCTTCAGCCTACTGTTGGCAACCATTTAGCGTGGTTAAAGATGCGATTTAAGGTTTATGAAATAAACATTAATTTTCATAAAACTGCTGTTAAAAAGCATAAGGTGAAAACTTGATGTCTAAATTTAATCCGACTTTGGCGTAACACACCACGCAATTTCAAATTGAATTTATTGTTAAAGAAGAATTTCATACGAGGAACCTGGGTAATGATTTTCCATCAGTGGCAGATTGTAAGATTTTTGACGGCGAATCACTTTGCTAAAATATGCTCAATTGTGCTTGGAAGAGTTAGTGACAGTAGATTTTCACCGCAGAGGGGGTATCAAGATCAAAATATGAGAAGTAGTTTGCGGGTGGGTTTGAGGGTACCCATCCCAGCAGTAAGTTTGAAACGACGGAGCTTGACATTAAAAAGTTGCGGGTGGGTTTGAGGGTACCCGTCCCAGCAGTAATTCTGAAACAACGGAGCTTGACATTAACAAGAAGTTACGGGTGGGTTTGAGGGTACCCGTCCCAGCAGTAATTCTGAAACAACGGAGCTTGACATTAACAAGAAGTTGTTGACATAATTTATTTTAACAGTTGCATTATTTCTTTTGAGAACAATGTTTGTTGTAGCTAGCAAACGTGTTTTTGCTCAAAAGACTTTATGTTGGTTTTGTCTAGATAGGTGT
Organism: Chiridota heheva; assembly: GCA_020152595.1. Taxonomy (NCBI): domain Eukaryota; kingdom Metazoa; phylum Echinodermata; class Holothuroidea; order Apodida; family Chiridotidae; genus Chiridota; species Chiridota heheva. Next base: position 923,610 of record JAIGNY010002918.1, read on the forward strand.
AAGAATAATGAAGTAATTGAAATTTTTGTGTATATAAAGATATATCTATCAGAGAAGTATATTTATCTCTTTTTTTTTTTTTTTTTTTAGATTTTGTTTTTGCACGTTTATAGTGTGTTTGTGTTGTAGTATCAATGTAGGCTCTTTTTAAATTCTCTTTGTGCAATGCTGTTGTTCCCCTTCTCCCAAATTTACAAATGTTGTTAGTAAAATTGCATCTGGAATAGTTTGGACCTCTTTATATATTCTCCAGTAAACTTCAGGTTGATCTATGGACAGTATCTTGGGAGTGATGCGAAAGGTGCCAGGGTTTGGGTATTGTAAGTGACGGTGTGAATGTGAGGGAATTTATATCGATACAGAAACAGGTATTGTAAATCTGAACATATCGATTGGGGACTCTACTGGACAAAAACTTCTTGATTGGAGACATTGTCGATGAAGCATATGTGGTAGTGACCGTAGGATTTGCTTTTTTAATTGGACATCTTCAAAATTATTGATGATTATAAAGGTGATTTTATTTTTCTTCATTCATTTGTGATGAGCTGAACCAATTGTTTTGCTCTTTATTAGCCTGCATGTACCAAGCACTCATGACTGCTCTCAAACGAGGGTTAGTCTACCCGCTTAAGAGTTTTAACTGCATGCTTCTCTGGCACCACCCCTGGGAAATCTTCAAAGATAGATATGAATGTTTTACAATGATATTATTGTATATAAATAAGGATTTTCAAAGATTTATTGACAAGTTCTTTATGCTCCTTTTAAACCACCACATTTTTTAGTTGTTCAGACATGAATTAATTAATATGATAACAGTAGTTAAGGAAGATGATATTTTAGTCGACAAATTGCTAGGTGTTGAGGGTCTAATTGGGTTTTAAGTTTTTTTGCAACTAGTGCTTACAGTAATTAATATAAAGTATAAAGCGGGTTTCAAGTTAAGGGCATATTGTATCTTAAAGTTGTTACGGTCAAATATTTCTCGTGGATATGTCTATTAAGTTTATATGTAAACTAAGTCTTATCCATAAATAATGTTTAATTTAAGATTCTGCCGTAATATGAATATTTGTGATTATGTAATATAAGCAAAATGAATATGGGAGTTATTCCCATAGGATGAGGTGTAAGGTTACTCAATGAGTTGGTTTGGAGATAAGATGATAAGACAAATCTTATGATGTAATTTTGCAAACAATGTCAATCATATCTTTAATAAGAAACAGTGAATATAATTACTGTAAAATTCATCTGATTTTTTTCAGAAATTACAATCTGAAACTTTTACCCCTTGTGTTTTTTTGTGTTTTTTTTCTTCTACTTAAACGAGTTGGCGAGTGAAAAATGAGGGCGTATTGTTCTGGAGTCTCAAGAACATTCAAACACTTTTTTTGATATTCACCTTTGATGTAAATTTTTAAACTAATCATAATTATTTCTATTGAATATTAAGTAATTTTTCAACCTCACAAGTATCAAAAATTATGACCTGTGTTATTTTAAAATTCCCCCGACTTAGTACAAAAGACACTTTTTGACCGTAAGTTCCAGACCTGTGACAATTTTGTTTTACTGTAAATCAGTTCTGGTTGTTAAAGGGAGGAATCATGAGGGAGGGAGGAATCATGAGGGGGGAGGAGGAATCATGAGGGGAGAGAGGGAGGAATCATGAGGGAGAGAGGGAGGAATCATGAGGGGAGAGAGGGAGGAATCATGAGGGAGGGAGGAATCATGAGGGAGGGAGGAATCATGAGGGAGAGAGGGAGGAATCATGAGGGGAGGGAGGAATCATGAGGGGAGGGAGGGAGGGAGGAATCATGAGGGAGAGGGAGGAATCATGAGGGAGGGAGGAATCATGAGGGAGAGAGGGAGGAATCATGAGGGAGGGAGGAATCATGAGGGAGGGAGGGAGGAATCATGAGGGGAGAGAGGGAGGAATCATGAGGGGAGAGGGAGGAATCATGAGGGAGGGAGGGAGGAATCATGAGGGAGAGAGGGAGGAATCATGAGGGAGGGAGGAATCATGAGGGGAGGGAGGAATCATGAGGGAGGGAGGAATCATGAGGGAGGGAGGAATCATGGGGGGAGGGAGGAATCATGAGGGAGGGAGGAATCATGAGGGAGGGAGGTATCATGAGGGGAGGGAGGAATCATGAGGGAGGGAGGAATCATGAGGGGGGGAGGAATCATGAGGGAGGGAGGAATCATGAGGAGGGAGGAATCATGAGGAGGGAGGAATCATGAGGAGGGAGGAATCATGAGGGGAGGGAGGAATCATGAGGGAGGGAGGAATCATGAGGGAGGGAGGAATCATGAGGGAGGGAGGAATCATGAGGGAGGGAGGAATCATGAGGGAGGGAGGAATCATGAGGGAGGGAGGAATCATGAGGGAGGGAGGAATCATGAGGGAGGGAGGAATCATGAGGGAGGGAGGAATCATGGGGAGGGAGGAATCATGAGGAGGGAGGAATCATGAGGAGGGAGGAATCATGAGGGAGGGAGGAATCATGAGGGAGGGAGGAATCATGAGGGAGGAGGAATCATGAGGGAGGGAGGAATCATGAGGGAGGGAGGAATCATGAGGAGGAGGAATCATGAGGGAGGGAGGAATCATGAGGGAGGGAGGAATCATGAGGGAGGGAGGAATCATGAGGGTGGAATGGCATGTGGGACAGTGGAATGGCATGTGGGACAGTGGAATGGCATGTGGGACAGTGGAATGGCATGTGGGACAGTGGAATGGCATGTGGGACAGGATGGGATGGCATGTGGAACAGGATGGGATGGCATGTGGAACAGGATGGGATGGCATGTGGAACAGGATGGGATAGCATGTGGAACAGGATGGGATAGCATGTGGAACAGGATGGGATAGCATGTGGAACAGGATGGGATAGCATGTGGAACAGGATGGGATAGCATGTGGAACAGGATGGGATAGCACGTGGAACAGGATGGAATGGCATGTGGAACAGGATGGGATAGCACGTGGAACAGGATGGGACAGTGGAACAGGATGGGATAGCAGTGGAACAGGATGGGGCACGTGGAACAGGATGGGATAGGCGTGGAACAGGATGGGATGGCACGTGGAACAGGATGGGATAGCACGTGGAACAGGATGGGATAGCACGTGGAACAGGATGGGATAGCACGTGGAACAGGATGGGGTGGAACAGGATGGGATAGCACGTGGAACAGGATGGGATAGCACGTGGAACAGGATGGGATAGCACGTGGAACAGGATGGGATAGCACGTGGAACAGGATGGGATAGCACGTGGAACAGGATGGGATAGCACGTGGAATGGGATAGCACGTGGAACAGGATGGGATAGCACGTGGAACAGGATGGGATAGCACGTGGAACAGGATGGGATAGCACGTGGAACAGGATGGGATAGCACGTGGAACAGGATGGGATAGCACGTGGAACAGGATGGGATGGCACGTGGAACAGGATGGGATAGCACGTGGAACAGGATGGGATAGCACGTGGAACAGGATGGGATAGCACGTGGAACAGGATGGGATGGCACGTGGAACAGGATGGGATAGCACGTGGAACAGGATGGGATGGCACGTGGAACAGGATGGGATAGCACGTGGAACAGGATGGGATAGCACGTGGAACAGGATGGGATCGCACGTGGAACAGGATGGAATGGCATGTGGAACAGGATGGAATGGCATGTGGTAGAGGGTCGGATGGCATGTGGTAGAGGGTCGGATGGCATGTGGTAGAGGGTCGGATGGCATGTGGTAGAGGGTCGGATGGCATGTGGTGGATATCAGGTGTGATGTAAATGGCATCTGGATTTCAGGTGTGATTGCATGTAGTACATAAGGTGGGGTGGCATGTGGGACAGGTTGTGACTCAGGAGGGCATGCGGGACATAAGATGGAAGATGTGTTATCATTGGCGACGGAATTTGTATCATTTATAGTGTCTAGTTTGTTTAAAAACAGACCTCCGTGGTGTAGTGGTTAGTGCTTTGTCCTCTCACCTGCACGTCCCGGGGTCAAATCCCAGTAGGTCTGCAACCAGTGAGTTCACAACTGGTTATCTGGCTGTCTTGATATAATGTCCAGCACTGGATGCTTTCGGTACGTTAAACCTTGCTCTGCTATGATATGCTGAAACTTCTCAAAATATGAAGTAAATAACAAAATACTACATCAAATTCATATAAAAATTGACCACTTAGCACAGCGTTTTTTTTTTTTTTTTTTTCTTCAGGTCTTTATAAGAAAAGTGATAGCTAATTTCCCGAAGGTCTTCTAAAGTCTTTGTACAAGAAGCAATGTCCATTTTCATTCAAATCTCAACAGATCATTTTTAAAGTTGTATGTAAAATGTGTGATGTATGACACCGCAAAATCTTTATTTGATTGCAATTATTTGTTTCTTTCCTAAATCTCAGTCACTGAAAATCTTGTAAAAGTCTTTCTGTTAAAAATTGAATAGGGCAATATTAAATACTCAAAATATCTTTGGTCAGAAATTGCTGCACTGCAAAACTTGATAATAAATATTCACCTTGGTAACACTCGTCCTGATCACGAAAGTATCCAACATTTAAAAGTATGTACAAACACAGCTACAGAAAACATTTGTTCTCTGATTAACAATGACGCATCCGCACCCTATTGTTGTGCAGTGCTGCCAGTAGTAAAGAGTCGATCCTGAAGAGCTTCATTCAAAGGTCCAAAGGTTTTTTTTCATGAAATCCTAAATAACATTCTTGCTTTCGTGTTCGTAATTCCTCCTGGTCCCCTCACTTTCAGGCAGGGGAAAATGTTGCCTATAAAATGGTTTTGGGTCAGCGTGAATAAAACGTCTTAACTTTGTAGGGATCTCTCACCCGATCTACCCAGTGACGTAGCTAAACTTTTTTGCAACCCCAGATACAAGCTACCCCTCCCTTCCCACCCTTCCTTCCCACCCCTCCCTTCCCCTTCCCACCCCTCCTTCCCTTCCCACCCCTCCCTTCCCCTCCCCATCCCTCCCCTTCCCCTCCCCATTCCTACCCTTCCCTCCCCTCCCCACCCCCTCCTTCCTTTCCCCACCCCTCCCCTTCCGTCCCCTCCCTACCCTCCCTATCCTCTCCCTCCCCAAAGAGGAATCAGTCGGAAGTTTTGAGGAAATCAGAAATTTTGAGGGAAAAGTCGGATATTGTGAGCAGTGGCATAGCCAGCATGATAAAAGTGAGGGGTCCGAGAAGGTCTCAAACTGAGCCCACTTCTGCGGGAATTTTTTATACACTCCCCTTCCCCTCCCATTCCAAAGACGAATTTTTCAAACTTAGCCCACTTCTGACGGCAATTATTTTAAAACAAACAAACAAAGATTATCCCAATTTTTCAACATTTTCTTGTTGAGAGGGGGTCTTAATCCCTTAAATCATATAATATACACACTGCACTGAGACCAGTTTGAGATATTCAAAGCTTTTTTCTTTTTTTTTTTTTTTGGGGGGTATAGGCAATAGCGGCGGGGAAATTTCCCCCGACGAGGTCGCTTCCCCTTACTTGCTTTCCCAGAAAATAGCGACGCTCTGGGGGGAATGGGGGAATTTCTCCTCACGAGGTCGCTTCCCCTCACTTGCTTTCCCAGAAAAAAGTGACATAATTTGTGCGATTTATAGGTTTTTCCCCGTGAAAGAAAATTGCCCCTCTTGCATAATCAAAATACTGGCGCGGCAACTGGTTATAGGGGCCCATCAGACAATTGTTTGTTGCGTCACTTAAAAGTTTTTTTTTTCCCTTTCCAAATTCTCGTGAACATCAAAAATGTTAAATCATACTTTTTCTTTTCAACGCCCATTTCACACCTTCAATCTATTTGTAACTTTCGTTTAACAAAGCATTCAACTCGATACGTACTGTCTGACTGTCATACTCGTCAGACCTGACTGAACTACAATAGGCAAACGTCGGTGTGAGACATAAGCCCAGTTGTTTCGAATAATGTAAATGGAACTACTTCGAAAGTTTGGAAATAATTTTGATCAATAGGGTTAAGAAGCCTGAGCTCTCAATGTAACGGTAACCTTGGACTATGAAAGATGTTCAGATCATCATTGCGGTCCTTTGTGCATGGTTGGCTGTGCTGGGCCATTTGGACTACTATCTGCAACGCACAGCGTAAGCTTTATATACTTTATTACTACTTTCATAACCATGCCGGGCTGAGTGACAAGGTGACGGGAGAGGGGGTATGGGGTCGGAGAGAGGTTGATGACTCCAGACAATGGTCGAACACTTTAGGCAGATTTTGTTGACCATACCTTATCGGAACAACTCTTCCTTTACAAACAAATTGAGATTGTTTTGACGAATTTTATTCAAAATATGACACTCCGAATTTCACTCAAAATACTGTTACTTCATTTATAATGTAAAATGCACATACATATTCAATTGTATATGCTCACATTAGACTGTTAGACGATTCATACCGTACAGTTGATTGAGTTTGATTTATTCATTAACTCGTGAAATCGCAACAGCTGTCAAATCTCATAGTTGTTTGACAGTCTAAAAAAATCGATCAATTTGTTGCATAGATTTAAATCATTCTATTCAACATTTTGCTATAGCTAATATTTCGTGTTGTAGGTAGTGTAACATGTCCACAATAATTTTGTTGGAAGAACGAATATCATTATGTCTCCCATAAAAAATGATAATAGTAAAAAAAATATAAAAATTGAAGCCTTATATAAAGCCTATATTGCCTACTACACCACTGTCTGGGCTCGCCCCCCTTTCAATGTTGAAAAGAAATCGCCGCCACTTTTAGTTCATTGAGTGGCGATTTTTAACCAAATACAAAAATATTTATTTTCTTTTAGCCTGAATTTAAGGCAGAACAATTTACGCCACATACTTCTAGAGGCCTTATTAGCCTTGGTACATACAGACATATAGTCTGTGAGTGAACTATAGTATAGCCTATTTCTTTTGGGATGTTTTTTACCAAGATTAACCATTTAGTCTCTATTGACCCCTCCAAGTGCACGCAGTCCATGCCTACCTTTAAGGTATAGGGTCATCAACATCTCATGGGGCGACCTGGTAACTTCCCCTACTTCCAGGCTCAATAAAAAATACATAATTTTTGAACAATATTATTTCAAGATCCCCATTCAAATTTACCTTTTGGTGTATTAAACTGTTAGGAAAAAACAGGCCACATTCAAAACCTCAAAAAAAACAAACCAGTTATTATACATTTAACAGCGATAGCATGCTATGGTCTAACAGTCAGATCTGACACTTGTTTCTGCTGCATCAGGCCATGTATCAAACATATTGTAATATGCTGACTCATGCACATAATACAAATTGGCCAAAAATGTGTGCCGTCATGGCGTGTAGTTCAGAAGCCCGCTGAAGGGTCCCTGGGGTTGAGGGGCGAAGCCCCCGGAAGCTCTGAAGATGCCTTGTTTTTGATAACCCAAAATGACTTTAAAATAAGTTTGTAGCGCAATGTCGGTACTCGGGAATTTGCAGCTTCGATTTTTTTTTTTTTAAGTACTTAAAATATTTTCATTTTTCTCTTTCCGAAAAACCTATTCTTATTGTTTTCATTTTTCCTACCTACCAAAAGAGTGCCCAAATTTTTGTATATGCGTGATCAAAAAGTTACATTTGTATTTAGTGGGGGAGGGGGGCGGGGAGTGGAAATCTTACTTGACCTCGCCTCTTACGCCACTGTTTATGTATATAAATATATTCGTCTAATTGTTACGTTAGTTAATCAATGATTCTAAATCCAATGTTGAATTTTAATTTACAATTTGTTATTAGTAATATTAATGTATGATTTAAATCACTTCTTTTCCTTAAACCTATAGGCATATTTAATTCATGGGTTGTTATCAATGAACACACGGCCTAAATTGTTATAAGTAACGTTTTATGTAAACTGGTAAATGTACAGAAAAGGGAACTTTGTGGAACTTTATTTGGTAGGAATGAAACGACACAAAACTGTAAAATGTAGGCCTAATGTTTAATTATTTTTCCTAACGGAGCTTAATTTCAGCTGTAAATATCAGTTTTACAAATTTAGAAGTGACATAACAACTTTACATATAAAGGACCAAGACAGTGGAGGAGCTGTGTAGGGGGTTAGGGGTGGGGTGAGGTTGTTTCCATTTCTCCGACTAGATATTTGCATATATATGTTGCGAAATTTTAGTTGTTGATGGTCTCAGTCTCAGCTATGGGAGTCAAAGGTCATATATTCTGAGATATAAGAATATGGCTGCATTTTTTTTTTTTTGAGAAGGGAGGGGGTGTGGTCATCGACTAGTGGTCCATTCGCTTGTGCTCCTTCCCCTCTCCAGCTAGATACCAAAAAGCGAAAGGAATTGGAATACTAGTGTTTACACAACTTCACAATAGATTAATAGGCCTACAGACCGAACTAGAGGTCTTTCCGATACTTTGTAACACACAGCCAAATCTGATTTGAGACATTAAAAAAAAATGAAAGATTTTACAGTACTTGTTTACATTTATTGTATTGGTTTCACACGAACACCTTTTCAGATACTTCGAATTGAAGAAAGCTTATTGTCATTTCGTAGGTAGGTGTTAGCACTCTATTATAATAGGTCATCATAAACCCTGGTACACGTTGTTACTTGGAATTTGATAATCATTTTTCTTACAATATCTTACAGTCGTAAGACATACAGAAATTGGTTATTCTGTTTTGTGTGTAAGGCAAGTGCGATCTGTGTGTAGTGTATGTCTGCTTGTATATAATTTAGGAATTTGGGGACACAAAAAGCGCTTTAAAAGACTGAAGAAAATTGATCATTTTCAAAATAATGATATCTTCATTGAATGTATTAATATTATTTAGTGAGAACGCACTCTTTCCAGTCCTTTAAAAATTAAAAATTAAAACACTTTTGTTTTTAGGAAATAAAGTTACCAAGGCTAGGGTACACCCACATTTTTGATGTTAATATCAAAAGTCATGGGTGAACCTCTACTTTTTGAAAGTAGGGGTCTATAAGCCATTGATGTCCGAACATGCTGCTTGAAAGTCTCGAATCAAATTCGAGACCGGTGAAATTTTAATTTAACTTTCTACTGTTCTGAAGCAATATTTGGTTTATATAGTAGTAGTAGTAGTAGTAGTAGGAGTAGTAGTAGTAGTAGTAGTAGTAGTAGTAGTAGTAGTAGTAGTAGTAGTAGTGGTGGTGGTGGTGGTGGTGGTGGTAGTAGTAGTGGTAGTGGTAGTGGTGGTAGTAGCAGTAGTAGTAGCAGTAGCAGCAGTGGCAACAGCAGCAGTGGCAGCAGTAGCAGCAGCAGCAGCAGCAGCAGCAGCAGTTAGTGGTGGCAACAGTGGCAGCAGCAGCAGCAGCAGCAGTAGCATTGGTGGTGGTGCAGCAGCAGTGGCAGCAGCAGTGCAGCAGCAGGTGGTGGTGCAGCAGTGCAGTATAAGTTGCAGCAGCAGCAGCAGCAGCAGCAGCAGCAGCAGCAGCAGCAGCAGCAGCAGCAGCAGCAGCAGCAGCAGCAGCAGCAGCAGCAGCAGCAGCAGCAGCAGCAGCAGCAGCAGCAGCAGCAGCAGCAGCAGCAGCAGCAGCAGCAGCAGCAGCAGCAGCAGCAGCAGCAGCAGCAGCAGCAGCAGTAGTAGTAGTAGTAGTAGTAGTAGTAGCAGTAGCAGTAGCAGTAGTAGTAGTAGTAGTAGTAGTAGTAGTAGTAGTAGTAGTAGTAACACCAAATTCTTATATAACGCTTTTCTGCGCTTAATGCGTGCTCAAAGCGCTTAACAAACAAACAAATTAACCGGCAGCAGCTCGAGGAATCTAATCACGTAACTATAACTCCTGTGGAAGCCGTTATGCTGGGAAATTGTCGTTGCGTTTCATGCGTCTGCACACAGCTCATTCACATCACAGTACAACAAACATACTGCCCGCTAACCTACCTACCAGTCTAGCGAATTTTATTGTTTTTGTTCGCGGCGGCGATTTTACTTCATATTTTCCTAACGTTTCATATATTCACCGGGCATACGAACTCGGAGCAACTTTTACGTGAACGCCATCTGATTGTTCGTTATACGCAAAGCCTACACACCTGGCATAAAGTGCTCACTGTAAATCCTACGTTAGTGTGAACCGAGGTTGAAATATGTTGCGGCGTACAGCAGAAACCCACTTCGAACGTCGATCAGTATCAAATGGAAAAGAAAAAAAACGTATTTTTATTCCCCGGCACACGTCTATTCGTGCAACCAACGGAACAGCAAGATTCTGGCATAATTATCTTACAAAAATGATCTTATATAACAACATGGACGCGTTTGAGAGTCTTAATAAGTGTACAGCATACAGCAGACGATTGTTCTCGCCCGACAAAATGGCGATGTAAACAAAGTCACGCGACTTCATGACGTCAGCTGAAACACCCTTATAGTCTGATAGTGTTCAGAGAACCTGGCAGGGACGACTGTGCTACTATTAGGACCGACAGATTAACGTTCCATCCGACCATTGCCAACCATTGCCACTTCTCTCAATAGCTGAATGAGGAGCAGGAGCTGCAAACGACAAACTCCCATTTTGACGTTCGGTGTGTCTCGGTACGCAAGCTGTTGGCGGCCCGCTGGCTTATCCTAGCGGTAAAGGCCGTTACACACCAAACGCGACGCGGAGATCGATTTTTTAAACAAAACTGAATAAAACATAGGAAATGAAACATTTTGACCTCTTCTTTTCAGAGAAGGATTGTCATCGCATGGTTATTCAGATAAAAGCTGAAAATTGATTGAAAGGGCGTGTCTACGCCCATTATAGTAAAATTCGCGTCGCTACAGAAAATTGCGCGCCACTAAAGCGAATTTCTCCACAGTTTGACCAAAAAAGCATTTTTAGCAATTTTGCCAGTATCATCAGAAAGCCTCAATTGTAACTTCTTCGTGTGTAAGCAAAAAGTCATAACATGTAATAATATTTGTTTCCTGTATGATTATCCAAAGATTTGCTCGCCGCGTCGCGTCCGGTGTGTTTCCGCCTTAAAGGCCGTGCCACACCGAACGCGACGGCGAGCGATTTTTTAAACAAAATTCAATAAAACAAAGGAAATGAAACATTTTGACCTCTTGTTTTCAGAGAAGGATCATCATTGTATGGCTATTCAGATGATAACTGAAAATTGTTTGAAAGGGCGTTTCTACGCCCTTTAAAGCAAAATTCGCGTCGCGACAGAAAATTGCGCCCCACTAAATTGAATGTTTCCACAGTTTGAAGAAAAAGCATTTCTAGCAAATTTTACAGTATCATCAGAAAGCCTCAATTGTGAACCTTATCGTGTGTAAGCAAAAAGTCGAAGCATCTTATAATATTGGTTTCCTGTATATTTATTTAAAATATCGCTCGCCGCGTCGCGTTTGGTGTGTTACGGCTAAAGGTGGCAGATTCTAACCGCCGGCGGCCATCTGGCGTTATCCCGACGGCCAAACAGCGGCGTTTAGCCGCCGGAGACCGGCTGGCGTTATCCTGGCGGCAAAACTGCGACGTCCAGCCGCTGACGTTATCGCGGCGGCAAAGCGGCAGCGTGGTATATTGCCGTGTATCCATAAACATATTTTGGGCGGAGTTTAAATTATAAAAAACACGTCGATATTCCAATGCATAACTAATTCATAGAACCGACATATTTATATTCTCAATCATATTAGTAAAGGAATTTCTTCTGTAAATGCTTGTGTACATGCACTACGGTAGATAAAATATGTTGATTTACAAACATGGCATTATTGGTTATGTCATTTTCTATTTGATCATTATGCAAAATATACAAATAGAACTTTACCTTGTAGTGTACTCTGTATAAAAATCTAATACTGTTAAGTTACCCAATAATGCGGGTAACTATTACTTCAAGCATGAGGTTGCATTAGCGACGTTACTAAAACCATGCATTTGATGTAGGGTAATATCACATTGTGATTATTCAATCAAATATTTGCTGGCAAATTCTTTTTATATGATCAGCATTGCATGTGACCCTATATCGGGCTGCCGCCATCGGCACGCCCGTATGCCGTCAGTGGTTCGCCCGTATGCGCCGGCGGGCCGCATACGCGGTCCGCCGGCGAGCTGCTGGAAAAAGCTAGGCTTGCGCACTGGGGTCTGTCTGCATGCATAGCTGTGGAAAACGAGGTACCTCCAGCATCTCAGTCGTGCGCTCTGGGCTACCTATCTCCAGTAACTCGGTACTGGTTCAACGCCACTAAGTGTGAAAGCGAGAGGTAGTTTTCCTCTATCTGCGCCCGTTGAAGAGTTGAAGAAGTTATAATAAAACATTTGACTGTGCGAATCTTTTTTGGCTGGAAGGGGTCTGAAGGGATGGCTATGAATTTCATATTTTTAGGACCAGTTCTTCTGATACAGCTGACATTTGGTTATCTGAAATGTGATTGATACTATGCTTCCCGAAGTTAAAGTACGAATTATCTTTTTTCTTAGCTTGTTACTACGAGCTAACGGCGCCATCAGGAACAATATTGTCCCCGAATTACCCGTTAGATTACCCCAACGGTCTGCATTGTGAGTGGCGTGTAACCACGGCAACCGGAAAAGCGATCAAATTAACAATTCAAGATTTTGATGTTGAACGGTCTTCTTCGTGTTCAAATGACGCCTTCGTGGTGAGTGGTGTGTTGTTTTCCTGACACTTTTAGAACTTTTATTATTTTAAAGATTAGCACATGGTTACCCTTTTTGGTGCAAGATTAAGGGAAAAGACTACAAATGACAAATCCTAAAAGAACTGTTTGGTAAATAGAGATACAGGCATTATACTGAAAAACGAGATTATGAAGGTTAGATTTTATTTAGCGAATCTCGAAACCAGGATGGAAAGCTTTCCAGAGTTTCTTTTTTTCTTAATGAGTGTTTCTCGTTTTGTTTTAAGATTCCATCTATGCATCTGAAGTCAATTGGTCAAGCCACAGTAAACTGTATGGGTGGGTGAGCTTGGCTTGTTTGCTTATAGGAGCACTAGACCGAATGTGACGGCGCTCGTTTTTTCGAATATCTCAAAAATATTATCCATAACAGACAAATAAACTGTATGCCTCCATAGCCCACAGACGACGTGAGGTCAAAGGTTACGTGAACATTTATATAACCCATAAATTTGTTATATCGTTGCGTGCTAGATAAGCATTTAATTTTTAGGGGACCCTCTAAAAATATCATCATTTAAGGATCTGAGGAATGCTTCAATCTTAGATTTTTCCTGGACTGCTTATGAGGCCCGAATCCCAAATTCCCTTCGCGCCAAAAACCCTAGCGTTGTACCACCGTTATGCAAGGATTTCATTTTAAGTTTTCTTGAAGATTTGACAACTGATAAACTTTGCTAATTTGATAACCTATTTTTCATCGATCCTTTCTTTTGCCATAATTTAGGTATATGATGGATTCGCAACTGGATATCGGCTCATTCAGCGTTCGTGCGGCAGTGGACCCGCCTGGCCGCGTCTACCTTATGTTGCCATATCAACGGGAAACCAGATTAAGATAGTTTTTGATACCAGCCGCTCCGTTTCTGGCAACGGCTTTCGCCTTAGTTATGAAACAAGTAAATATATTAAGATAATATGATGCAATTATCGCACATACCCACACCACATCTAATCCCAACATCAAGGTTCAAATAAAACAATCCAAAAGAGATTACCAATTTTACAAGCAACAAAGGGCAAATTTAGAAGTTAATATAAATAGAAAATAAAGTAAAGTAAAAAAGATAACATTTATATACAGAAACACGATAAAACCCATTCTCACCTCTTACGTCATTGAAAAAATGGAACTTATATCCTACGTGTGCTGACGAGATGTCCATACCGAATGTGATTCAGTGTATTCTAAATTCCTTCCAGTCTTGAAGCTTTTATCACATCCCCCATGCTACAAATCTTTTTGCATATGAATCAATGAACGTTTGAGATTTGTGACCTCGTAGCTTTTTTGTGTTGATCGTAGCTTTTGCAACACCTGTAGCAACTATTCTTTAATTCGCCTCTACGATTATTTCTCTGTGCATGAAAGTAAAAAACTTAAATTCAGTAAGCACCAAAATTGATCACTATCTGAACTGCACCAAAATTTTGTGACGTTTGCAAAAAATCAGTCCATATAACTTAAAGGATTTAATACAATTCAGAAGAATTTCATCAAGTTGAATCTTATATATGTAATTTCAATTTCCTTCTACAGTTTCACCGAAGAATTATTTCTTTCTGTTGGGAGACTCCACGGGTCACCGCATTGCAGTATTGAATCGATTCAGCGCATTGAGGCATTTCTTAACGCCAAACGGTATAAACGCCCCAACTGCTCTTGATTACGATTCCGTAGAGAATATGATTTATTTCGCAGACTCGGGTAGTCATATGATTGGTCGGATACATTACGACAGTTCTAATGAAGAGGAACTGACGAGCACAATGATACAAAGTAAATAGGCTTTGTATCCGTATAATATGTAATACGTTTGAATGCTGTGTCATAAACATGTGATCTGTGATGGGGAAAACCCCGTCAAAGATTAGAATTTACATCATTGATGACCTTATCACCGTTTTCTTACCATTTCTCAAAAATAGAGTAGCATAAAAGCTAGCTAAGATAGCAAATAATGCATAGGTAAAAAGAGAACATTTATTTACAAAAACAAAACCATCTTACGAATGCCAAAAAGTTGAAGTAGTCTCCAATAAATTAATTAATTATTGAACTGCATATTCTCGTAAAAACGTAAACATGGACTTCTTCAAAAAAATGTAATACAAATTTTAAAAACGTTTTCTGTATGCACTAGACAAAATTATCGTCAAAATTAGGGCCCTCCACGTTGTGCTTCTGTGATTGTCCACAGTAACATTCGCCATCTCCGTACTATTCTACCTGTTTTACTGCATAAACACAGGTCGACAGTCATGGTTGGAATCATGTACACACTTTTTTGACGGTGGCAAACGTCTCTACTGTTTGCTTCATATCAGGCACACTCAGCTAGTAATAATGAGTAAACTGCGATTGGATGGTGACCCTTCAATGGAGGGTTCATTGAATGTCATGTGAAAAACAGGGATAAATATTGAACGTATGGGCCATATGGCTCAAAAGACTAAATTAGCTTGCCTTCTGAGGGTGTTATAATTGATGGTATTATCAAAATTAACAACTTTTTGCTTGTGTCCTTTTCTTATTTACTGCCCAGCACCAGAGGGATTGGCTGTGGATAGCGTGTCACGTCTACTGTTCTGGACTGACAGCACCCTTCAGAGAATTTATTCTTCAAGTCTAAATATGGATAAACGGATTGCTGCTATCTCAACTGGGCTTGATAAACCATTTGCGGTTATCGTGGATCCAGTTGATGGGTTAGTAATTAGAATGTCAGATTTCTATAAATCAGGAAATGCGCTTTTGGACTGGCATATCACTTGTAAAACAATTTTGTTTTACTTTGACCGTGTTGTGATCTGCTGGAACTAGCGGAACAGGCAGCGTATGTTAAATTGAACTTGCAAACTTTATTTAATC
The DNA here is from genome assembly GCA_020152595.1 of Chiridota heheva. Classification (NCBI taxonomy): domain Eukaryota; kingdom Metazoa; phylum Echinodermata; class Holothuroidea; order Apodida; family Chiridotidae; genus Chiridota; species Chiridota heheva. Next base: position 939,209 of record JAIGNY010002918.1, read on the forward strand.
CTTTACAAATATAAACGATACACTAAATATCAACATGAATTTCAATAAATATAGAGAGAAAAAAACAACAGAAAGAAGATAACAAATGGAGAAAATGCGGTAAACAATAAAATACAGTACTTGGAATTGAAATACAACACAATTAAGACTAACAGGATAACAATAAAGATTTAACATGTTTCTTGAAGGAGTTCGTAGACCTTGTCGTTGAACGGATTCCATCTAATTCAAAAATTCACTTAATGATACCCCGATATCATTTAATTTGATCACGGAGCAAAACTATTTGACGTAGCCAAGCCTGAGAATTTAAACGTAACGATACATGCATTTGGTGTCAGCGGGTGGGATAAACGATGTAAGCCTATTTAAATTTCTGCTTCATCTATTAATGATAAGGGGAGCCGAAGTTCAATGGTGTCAGGCCGTAACCCTTACATGTACCTTTCTCTTGGCTACGTCATGACTACATGAATATCAAGAATGTGTGTATTTTTCTGATAGTATAGCACTCCACAGTTTGCCAGTTTAAACTATTTTAGAATCATGTACTGTTTATAAAATAATTGTGTCAGCAGACTGAAAAGCAATTATAACATTATAGATATAGATTAAGATTAAGATTACAATTAGATTAAGATTAAAATTACAAATTATCCTACATTTTTGGGACTGGAAAATGAAAAGGTTTTTGAAATGCCATAATATATGTTTTGATGGGCTGCCGCTGTTTTTATACAACTTTCAGCTTTTCGAACACATTATTTGTTTTGTAAGGTACATCTATTGGAGTGACTGGGGTGATTCACCCAAAATTGAAAGATCTCGCTATGATGGCACCAGCCGGGAAGTAATTGTTAGTAGTTCGGATGGCATATCTCAACCAAAAGGAATGGCTTTAGATAAAGCAGGTTAGTCTAAACGACATGATAATGAAGGTCAAGTTACTTTTATTTACTACTATAAAATATATTTTCTTGAAGTGATTGGCGAATATAACCCGAAATTTGAAGAATGCTAAGTTTGTTGACTGAAGGAATTAAATGAAAAAAGAAACGAGATTAACTACGTGAGGAATTGAGCAGAAGCGTAGAAAGCGGGGGACGGAAAAATTGCCCCCTAAGCGGTTTTCACCTTCCCGATTGCATTTTTTCTGCCCGGTTGGGATGTGAAATTAGGTAATTATTATCTAACAATTGAAGAAACGCAGTAAACATATTACCTACCTATGATGAATACTGGATGAAATTCGTTAAACACCTGCAGGTACAGATCTTGATATGTTGCTTAGAAACTGATTTGAGTCGTAACGATAATAAAGTCGAAATGCTTGCTTACACCAATTTCTTTAACCTGCCAGTATCCATAACAAGACTGGTAGAGAATCCCAAAGCTTACTAATTCGATTTCAACAAAAAAAGTTATTGCGAATACTAGTAGAGCAATGGAGCTGAAGATTTTTTTTTATAGATTTGAAACCCTGGCTGTTAAATTTTGACGGAGAACAAAAGGTTTTGTAACAATTGGATCGTAAACAACTGAGAGGATTTGAAAATACTCAATCATATGACCTCTTGCTTTTGTGTTTAGGGTTGGAAGATTTAATCTCTTAAAGATATTTCCAAAATAAAAACAGTTTTGTAGCTGTCTTTTGCACATTTTCAATGATATCTATGTACTTTGTCTTAAAGGGTGACCTCACAGAGTTGGAATATTGGATATTTTGGTAACATTTGCAGAAAATTGACCAAACTTTCCTAAAAACAGGCCATAATCTCCCGAAATTGAAGAAAAATTTCCAAGAATTTGCCAAAATTTCCCGAAATTAAGAGAAATTCCCGGAAACAATGGAAATTTTCCGAAAATAAAGGCAATCCTCCGGAGCATGAAGAAAATTGGAGGGGATTTCCCGATTAGAGGCAACTTTGGATGGAAACCTAATATACCAGTGTAATTTGACCACTTTTCACCGGGAATCCCCCCCTCCTTTTTCTCCTGAAGAGGTCACCCTTCCTATGCCCCTGGATCTGAAGAATCCTAGGAGGATGTAAACTCTTCTCTGGTACATTTATCAATTTTTAGTAATTATTCCAGAAAGACACTCTCGGGACTTGTCCACCGACACACACACACAAAAAATGTCGAACAATTTCAAGTCATGATGTATCATTTATCGACCTTCCCGAATCATGACGATCATTGTACAGAATTGTGTGTTTAATGATGTGTCATTTTCTGAATAATGCATACTATGGCCTGCAGAATTTAAGTCTAATACACGCCGTATACATTGTGTTCACTATACCATTGTTGATGAATATCAAATCTGATTAGTGATTTAATAAACTTTAAATTATTTCTACACAAAAAAAATCAAAAATAATGTACCATTGCAATGAAATATATATTTCAGCCACCTATAAACCTTTGAACATTTAAACAATTTCTTACAGAGAATAGGCTCTATTGGGTGGACGCGGCGAAAGATACACTTGAAAGCATCATGGTGGATAGAACTGACCATAGGATTGTAAGAGAACATATTGAATTGGACGAAACCGACCCTTATGACTTGGTCTTAGATCAAGGTGCATTTTTCTGGACAACAGATCACGGTGACGTTTACCTTGGAGGTTTTATAGGAATGGTAGATCGGCGTGTGGAGGAACATGTATTTTATTTGTCTGTCCAAGGGCCGCGCAGATTGACCAGTATTTCTCTACACGAATTTAATGAGACAGTCGGTAAGAGAGAAATTGCTTCTCTGCAATCTTTACGATTACAGGTACATCAAAGCGCTTTCATAGCCTGCTAACTGCTCTCTTATTGGCACAGAGCTAATTCTTAAACTCAACAGCTCAAGGCTCATTTTAAGGAATTGTAATCACTGCAAAAAATAACTTATATTCATGGTCGATCTAGTCTCAAAATTAAAGTTCAATATGCACTCCGCGGTCTATGACATTTGTAGGTAATTTAAAATGCAACGCAGAATGATATCATGTGATTAATAATACGAAAGAGTGATTGTATCATGGTTGTATTATTGATGTATAACTCATATTCACATTAGGCAACTATGCATGAGCTATACTTAACTGAAAACATCAAAAATATGAATACATTCTAGAATCCTTGTGCCTAATCATAAACTGTATTATAGTCAATAAATAACTAATTGCAAAAATTTCCAATTTACACAATTCACAAAAAATTTACAATTCACAATTTACAAAATAATTTAAATAATCTAAGTGACTTGTTATTTCTTTTCAATGTCTATTTGCACAGGCTTATTATTCCAGAAATGTAATTGATAGTTATACTGTAACTCTATAAGATTCCTTTATTGTGACACAGTCGTACAGTAATATCACTTTCATCGCATTACTTGTTGTGAATAAGATTGACCTTCCGTAGAATTGGATGTGTAGTCTGCAAACAGAGAGCACGTACGTACATCAACTGTCCCAATCTTAACATGCCCGGCCCCTTTAATGTCACGTCCACTTTTTCCACTATAGTGAGCGAACCGAATTTCAACCACCCCTGGTGTTCCCCATCTCAGCAAAGTTTGAAAACAATTTGTTACGATCACCAATTGTTAATTTAACTCCACTTCAAATAATTACATTAATTTTATAATAACAATTTATTGAAGTTCTTCCACCAGTATGGACAACCCGCTGAGTAATTACGCATGTTTAACACGCGGTGGTCGAAATTCGGGACAGTCACGGAATGTTCGAATTGGCCAAAACTGTAAAATATTTTTACCGAAAGTTCAACAAAGTGACACCATTTAATTTATTATCATCGATGAAATTTGTTCCTTAAGTGGTTTTAAATTGTAAAAACATGCATGCATCTCTGTTTTAGGTACAAATTCATGTTCCCAGAGCCCGTGTGCCAGTTACGAACTGTGCGTGCCACTATCGGTTTCTACAAAAAGATGTAAACCAGGTGAGATCCATTTGAACCCTGCAACCCTTGTAATGAATTTCTGATAAATCTCCTAATTGGGAGCGTGTTCTGTACTTATGTAGTAGAAATTGTAGTAAAATCAAATTATTATTCATTGATCATGTCCCTGTTAGAAGACCTTGCATGAAATGTCTCTGATTATATGAATTTTTCAAACATGTAACGATAGCAATTTTTTAGTAATAAGACTTAATTACTGTTACATGTATATTAACGAAAACGTATTGGTTCATGACAGAAACAGCAAAATCAACCATTTTCAACTTGGATTACACTATTTATTAGGTAGAATTAGGTAAGAATAAAGTTCTCTGCAAACTGTGATACAAATATCAAGTGATTAGTCTATCACACACACAAAAGTGGAGTAAAAAGTTGAATGTCATGATACCTAATGGATATTTCAACATATTGAAAGTTTAACGAGATTAATTATGTGTAAACTAGGGGTATTATATGAATTTAAACTGATTGAAAAGGAGGCGGAAACCACACAAAGACTCAAATAGAGAAGCATTTGCGCAAAATCTGGTGAACTGAATGATGATATCTTTCCTTCTTGGATTCCCGAAAAAAAGTTTTTCACAATCTGGTATCATTTTCAACATTTTGCAGTTCAATCAACAATTCACAGTTGCCTCTCTGATATAGCCACGAGCAGACAAATGGTTTCACAGGTAGAGCCATCAGTAGGCAGAATTTGTTTTTTGTTTTGTTTTGTACAGATACGTCCATCACAAAATTTAGGACACACCGACCTGGCACCACCTTCCCATGATGTGCACAGATGGTATCATACACCTTTTTTCAGTGCTATCAACATTCATTTTCAATCTTTTACAGTTCTACCAACAATTCACAGCTGCCCGTCTGAAATAACCACAACCAGACAAACGGTTTCATGGATAGAGCCATCAGCAGACAGTAATACAGATACGTCCATCACAAGAGCAAGGACACACCTACCAGGCAGCACCTTCCCAAGTGGTGAAAATATGGTATCGTACAGGTTCATGGATGGGCTGGGGAACATTAACTACTGTAATTTTACAGTAAACGTTCAAGGTATGATTTGTAGTTAATGTAGAATATACATATACATATATATATATATACTTTTGTATTTGTATGAAAACGACTGGTGTCGAATGTCTCTTGTATTAGAGTAATACCATATTCTCCTTTTCTTGTATATGTTTTAAAATTCATAAAACGCCATGTTTGTTCTGTTGTAAGGAATATGAGGATGTTATATCAAAAATAGTTTGATTTCAGTTGTTTCTACAAGATCCAGATAACATTTTCAATTACAATGTATCATTGAAACAGTAACGGAAATGATTTTTGAACAGTTAGCTCACCATATCGTTGCATTTATTGTCCTGTTCCATATAATATGAGCATACTGAACAGAACATTTTCAGTTATTTTCTGTGTTAACGATCTTAAAGCAAACACATATTTAAGATCTCGTATAAATATATTATGTTTCGAAAGTATACAACATTTGTGTACCAGTTTTATTTTGAAATAAATACGTGCCTACATTATTGTACGTTTAAAACTTATGCACATTTTAAAGTGGCGCACTAGTGTCTTAATTTGCGGCACCACGGATTGTTGTTTGCGGAATGATTAAAAAAAAACAGTGTTATTGCATAAGCCCCAAAATCTAGATTTTGTTTTTAGTTTTCCCGCCCATGACAACTTTTTGCTGCGCATCTGCTTCCAAATTACTATTGAGTAGGAGTAAATATTCAAATGTTTAATGTAAATACAGAACGTGTCTAAATTGACTTCATTTAGCCAAAGTGGATATTTAGTAGTTACATATCATCGTCGATGGCTAGATGGTTCGCATTCAATATTCATCCGTCTTCGTGTTTTGGATAAAACATTTGATGAATTTATAGTTGTAATCGGATACTTCTGAAAAAGTAGGCTCGGATTACTGTACTTGATTATACTCGTTCCTCCATGAACATTTTAAAATCGATTTTATCTGAACTTAATTACTTCAATACTTCGACCATTCAACTGCTAGGAGAATTTCCTTTGTTACCCAATCAATAGCTACAGTTGCTGGGGGAATGTTGTATGCAACTCTGCGCGCGAGTATAACCTAAGTTCATGCATAACGCACGTATGATTAGCGTTTGAATTTGTTTTTTCATGTGCTTGGTCCCATGCAGCGCGTAAATTGTGCACACAGGCAATAATCACTAGGAATAAATTGTTTGATAACGATCACACGGTATATTATTTGTCCTAATGGTTCATTAATGATTTTGACCATCTGACATTACTTTAAATAGTTTTCCGGATTTTGCCGATTTAGACTTGAGAGGTCTAGTATTATGATCTAATAGCAATAACACACTTGGAAATTCATTATAAACAATAGTATATATTCCATTTCTTTCTTAAAGTACCAAACATGATAACTGTTCATAATTGCCCATCTGCCATCACCCGAATCGTCGAAAAAGATTCTACTACAACAGTTATGGTTAGCTGGGACCATCCTACCGCACAGAATGCCGAAGGTGTTGCTGTTGCTAATATTCCAAGTAATCGACAGCCTGGGTCTTTGTTTCCTATTGGTTCAACTAGAGTAACATATTTGTTCACTGATGATGGCGTTTCGGCAGTCTGTGAATTCGACGTAATCATAGAAACAGGTAATTTCCCATTGGCCAATCTCAGCAAGAAATGTCAGGTCAAATATATAAATGTTAAGGACATTTCATTAAAGAGTACGCCAGTGCACCACAACTGGTTATCAAAGGCCGTGGACATTGACTTAGTTGTCGATGTTATATCTGTCTGTACGTCGTACCTGTGTTCTCGTCCGCGTCGTATTAAGCGTTTCGTGATAGCATTGTTGCTATCATAACCAAATACGCAGGTGACGACCCCGTCATTGTAATTGTGTGTTCACTCGTCGTCATTAAAGAATCATTCAGTACAGTTTCAACATGGGCATGAAGACTTGATAATGACTTGTACTTGAAGACAAGAAATAAGCTTCGTGTGTAATTTGTTAATATGTCTTGACTGGTTAATCTTCAGCTCATATCGCATAAAACTGGAAATGAAAATTGTAATAAGTATCAAAATAATTTAATCAAACAATTAAAAATATTTTCATACTTAAATGATAAAATTAAGGATAGTTGTAATCCATTCATAGGTCCACATTTTATTTCATGAGTCATCTTAAGTATTGTTCCATTATTTTTAAATCCAAGTTTTTACTACTGATTCACGATTTAAGCAACCTATAAACGCACAAAAACTTTATTAGCACCAGGCTTTCTTTTTGTCCTATAGTGGATACCACACCTCCAACTTTCAGGGACTGTCCCTCAAACATAGTAAAGAATATTCCAAGTGGAGAATCGTTGGTTAGCGTGTGGTGGAGCTGGCCAAGTGTGGATGACGCATCGCAGATTGTAGAAGAGATAGCTAGCCATCAGCCTGGTGCCTTCTTTCGGCTGGGATCAACACCAATATCTTATATAGTTATAGATGAGGCTGGAAATGTGGCTTTATGTAGTTTTACCATCACTATAGAAATACGTAAGTTGTTCCAAATCTGTTGGGAATTGTTTTTTTCAAATTCTTAACAAAATTTAGTACATCAATTATTTCATGTTCTATTGACATAAGTTAATTTTTATATAAAGCAAAGGTTCACTTTTCGTACAATTTACACAAACGCCTGCAGGATGTCTACATAATCTTAGTTAATGTATATAGTTCCTTAAACTTCAACTTTCTCTTAATGAGTATAAATGCTACATATAGTCGTCATTAGAATTTAGACCACTGTTCGATATGATTGCATGAGTTTTTCCAAATATTTCCAAATATAAGCCAACTCCTAAATTTAAATGAGATGCTAGATTTATTGGGATACTACCTAAGCTTTACACGAACAGAAAAAATAGCCTCTTATAAATCCTACCTCTCGTCCATGCTCAAATATATAATTGATTGATTGAGTTTAAGTTTGCAGCAATCACAAACATGTTTGACCATGTAATAATAAACATGCACAGGTAGCACATGTCACAAAGGTAGTAACCACGGTAACTGAAGCACAGAGTTATTGAAGCGTGCAGGGTTTCATTGAGAAACACCTGACGCCAATAGCTGTGATGGTTCCGTAATCTGCTGTAAAGTATGTTGATTTTCGAAAAATCTCCTTTGTTACATTGGTGCACATCCTGCTTTCCGAGCGACCGACAAGTTAAATCAAAACCATTCGTTTGTTTCTGTAATCAAATCAAAAGTGTTATATCAACATAGCTCAGCTGATTTACATTACCAATTTTAGACCTGGATGAAAACATTCAAGGCTGTTATTTTGTCATTGTTTAAAGTTCCGAGTCCACCGATTGTAACTTTCTGCCCATCAAGTATATCAAGAACCATCGAGAAGAGGTCTGCTACAACTGTCCCAATTTCTTGGACTATACCAACAGCGGTGAACTACATGGGTGACCCATTAAGTTACACTAACGCCACCCATTTACCAGGAACGTCATTTCCAGTTGGCTCAACTAATGTCCGATATATGTTTACCGATAAAGGAGGTTCGATTGTGTGTCAGTTCGATGTGATAATAGATGAACATGACGGTAGGTTGATAGTTCGCTATGATTTAAGCTGATTTGATTCTTGATTAACAGCTGATAAAGCTAATGTGTACACACGCCTTTGAAGCCATGCTAGAAATGTAACATGAAAAGGTAGATAAAGGTGTAAGAGTAAGCTGGGTAGATTAGAAAGGATGACAAGGAAAATGCGGGGGAAACTTGGAGGGAGATAGGGTGAAATTGTGCCGAAGGTTGTAAAAGAGTAACAAACATCATGGGCCACAGAGAAGGTGGGGTGGGATGGCTCGTGCCCCCACTTTTTCGCAAATTATAAGAAGGATGACCTGCAATTTTGTATCAATTACCGCTGTTGCAAAAGATATGAACAACAGATCCTGTAAAGGAATTGCTCGGCAAATAATGAAGATCTGCGCTCTCATCCTGGTAAATCCAGCAATAAGCGCAGTGGGGAGCAATTTTTTTCCGCTGCAAGGAGTATCAAAACATATACACGGTCGTCAACGTTGCAATCAAGATTAAGTCAGTTGACATTCCTCAACATTCACCAAGAAAGACTGAGTAAGGAAAGCTCAATTTAATCTCAGTAGCAAACCATTGTATTGCCCTTAACCAAAACCTTGAACAAGGATTCCGGCAATTTTCATCTTCTGATATCCAAATGTAAAAAGATTATCTACATTGAATTATTTCAGAATTATTTTTGTTGGGTTGGTATCTTGATTGAATCTTGATTACGTCATTGCACGTGACGACTATTCTTGCACGTCTTGTAGAGCTATAATGGTCTTATTCCATATTAAAACACTTCAAAAATATTTATGTTACCTTCTGAAAAGTAAACGCTTAAGAGCATTGTGTATATTGCAATGCCTTCATTCGCTCGTGTTTTATGGACGTGACACACAGTTTAAACTTCACAAAGACAAGAAGAAAAGTAGTCGTTGAGGGTACTATAAGAGCTTGCGCCCAGCTCATATATCCTCTTTCATAAGAGTGGGAGATTAAGAAACAAAAGGAAAATAGATTATTGCCTAGTTTGATGTAACAGATTTATTGCATGATTATCGTACCTTTGATATGCTGTTAAATGATGCATTTTAATCAATTTTCACCATTTTTGTGGTATTATTATGCTTTTGAATATATTTTAAAGTATTTAAGGTACGCTGTGTCTGACATCCAGATACGTTTAAAACAATGGTATTCGCCGTCAGTGTTTATGTAGCTTGCTCTGAGGTTTAAGAAATGTCTCATCTGATTTGGGGGTGATTATTTCTAAAAGGAGTGAAGGCCACGAAAATTGAAAACCTGAATGATTTTGGCAGATAGTTGTTTAAATTGCAATACAATAACGCCGTTCTAACTATAAGCTGACAAAGACAACGTAATCACATGTATATGTTTTCATGTTTCATAATAAAATAAACTTCTAGCAATATTACGTAGAAACTATCTTCTTTTTTGACGTTGTTGTGGTGGAGTTGTTAAGTTCGAAAGAAACCAAAGAGATGAATTATTTATCAATTCTCTGACTTTGCATTTCCATCTTTTAGATCAGTCATTTCAAGCGTGCGTACCTCCCCCTCCCTCCTCTACCTTCACACATACACACTTGAAATACTACTCAGTGGCCAATGAAACATTTAAAAAAAAATAACATTACTTGCTGGATAGTAATGTTTAATCTCCGCTGAACAAGAGAAGTTGTTATTGATCTTTTGTAATTCTAGGAGTGAATCAAATTATTCGTCCACTTTAAATCTACCTGGTGTGCTTATGGACCAATCTCCTTACCACGAACCCATTTCCTCCGAAGGAAATTAAGCATTTAGGTTCAACAAATTATCTGTCACCAATTGTAACACAAGATGTAACCCCCAAACCCATGGACGCCATCCACACGACAGCGCAAGTTAAAAAGGAATCTCGTGTCAAGATATTCCTTTGACCTGTCACCAATCAATCCGATACATACGTGTCACGTCACTTCCACGGCCGTAATTAAATGGCTTGTCGGTGATTGTGTAAACATTTCGACCAATCAGAAACGTTGGATTGTAACGTATTTCTATCTCCACGTTAACACGATATGTTTCACAGTAAATCACCAATGATGAACGTACCTTACAATCATATATCAAAAGTTTTTGCATTCAAAGTGATAAAGGGGTTCATATTGATTTAATTTTCCCTTCAGTAGTATCACAACCGGTAATACTGAACTGTCCTTCATCTGTACACGCCACAGTTGAGAAAGGTGTCGAGAGTCATTCAAGAGTAAACTGGACGACGCCAACTTTACTCGAGAGTACCAACATATCTCTGGCAACGGTTACATCAAACTCACAGAGTGGTGTTCTCTTTCCTGTCGGAAGTACAACGGTTTCATATACATTCACCGATGACCTAGGGGTACTAGCGATTTGCTCATTTGATGTCGTTGTTGAGGATGGTAGGTATGATCAATATAGCTTTTCAAATCTGAATTGTCAATTTCTGATAATCTATATAAATAATGTCAAATGGCAGAAATTCACGTGTCCATATAATTGACCAATGCCATACTTGGTAATCTTATTGACCAATTAAAAGAAATGAGGTGGAAAGGAGGAGGGGGTGTCCTAGGCGTTTTCACAATTTACGCACGGTATAGGACTAAGCGTATGCAAAATGTTTTCAAACGTTTATCATACGTACGTAAAACTTTTAATTCAGCAGCTGCAACTGATTGGTTAGGTAACATAACGAAAATTCCCCCATCAGTTGAATGGTAGAAGTACTAAAGAAATCACATTCGGTTAAACTCGGTTTGAAAGGGTTTTTATGTATTCAATCTATATTCAGTCACTGTGTTATTCTATAAGTGTCACCCATTTGCTGTATGGAAGTATTATTGTGACAATCCGGAAGCATGCTTAAGCATGCATCAATAGGAACATTTATAACACATGAGAATATACAAGTCATGCAGCCATATTGTTCAGATGTTGCGATAAAATGTCATAGTTTCTAATTTATGTACTTGAAATATTAAAAATCATTGTGTTGAAAAACATTTGAATTTTGCAAATGGCCGTTTCGCGCCTAAAAGCCTAGTTCTATTGTCTATTTTATCTAATATTTCGAAAACAGCGTGGTGAACATATCGAATGGGAGTGGACAAATTGTAGCCATGATAGTAATGAAGGTATTTTCATAAGTTTTATGTTTCCCCTAGCAAAGATATTTTTCCCAGACGTATTTCAAATTTGAAAAATGTAACATTGCATAAGGCTTTAACGTTAGGATAGCAAAGGATCATGGGAAGTATTACAAAATGGCGGCTTCCATGTAGCAAAATGTTCACATTAATAGGAACATTTATGTTCCAACTAATAGGCATGCTACCGGACTGTCTGATGGTTTCAGCCAAATCTTGATGTTGAGTTGGGTACATCAAGTTCATATCCGCTTGGCATCCTGCAAGTTTTATATATCATTACGTGCATTCATATTTTAAGAATATCAATCAAATGTTTTTTTCAGTTTCGAGGAAAGTAAGATAGAATTTCTGAAAAAAGTTGGAAGCTGAAATAACCATATATTCTTTTATTTCTTTACATGCAGTTGATTCAAAACCACCATCTATATCAAATTGTCCAAAGAATCAGACAGTGCTAATCAAATCCACTGAATCACGTGGACGCACGCCAAATTGGCAGATTCCAACTGCAAGTGATGAGGGGTCCTCTGTCCGTTTGCTGGATACCAATGACGCAATTTATGGCAACTACATCCAAGTCGGGGTGTTCTATGTTTATTATACTTTTGAGGACAGTGCTGGGAATGCGGCAATTTGCGAATTTTTTGTTAATGTTCGTCATGGGGAAAGCAAAGGTTAGTTATTATTTACATTCTAATTACAACAAATCTACATGTACAATCTTCATATTCTATTTGTTCTAATGTAAGATGGATATCTAAAGTTAAAGAGTGCGACAGTTGATTTTGTTCATTGATTAAGCCAGATAGTGCGGAAAAAATTATCTGCAGTTTAGAAATGTAATCGCCCTTTTTGTGCCACTGCCCATATTTTTTTCCAAAACATAGGTGATTTTTAAAATCTTTGCAGAGACAACTCCACAACCAGGAAATCTGAACGAAGGTTTAGCAAAAGTCAAAGAATACGGATTACTGGCTGGCTTTGGACTGTTGGTGCTTCTCGCACTGATATTTTTTAGCGTCGTGCTTTGCTGTTGCAGTAAGAAGAGAAAGCCGCCGGCAGAACCATACACCACGGTTGGGTTTCAAACCAGAGGAGCGGAGGACGGCGCTGGGGCACTGGTTCCCATTCCAACATCAAGCAGTAATCACTATGCAAACCTAAACAGGCCAACTCATTCAACCGACCCACCATCTTATGAAGCGGTTGTTGCAAGGGGTGCAACTTCAGCCGAGCTGGCGATAAAAGAGGATTTTGATAAGCAATATGCAAAAGACACTTTAGCCGAGGATTACAACATATACATGGAGGAGAAAAAGGTCAAAGTTTGATGCATACAATATATAAGATTGTGCTTGGATTTTTCCTAATAACAAGACTAATTGTTAAAGGTTGAGCAGTTTTATCAAAATGCATATTTATTGAGTATTTTGGAGTTTTGGAAGCCCATTGAGAGTCTTTCAAAATTTTCACAAAGCCACTTAAGGATTTTCCTAGTCAATATATAAAGAAATAATATTGAGGATTTAATAGCAGATTTTGAAAAATATATGGTAATAAACTAAAGCATAAATTAAGGAAGTAGTGTTATTTCTTTCTTTAAGAAAATAAGCAATTTGACATAGAGTTTTCGTTACGATTACCAACTTAATTTGAAGGAGTGACGGTTTATTGCAATACAATACATTTTGTTTGAAGTCAAAGTGATTTTGTTTATTTTCAAGAATGCCAGTAATATGTCAGTATCGCAGTACGGTAAAGTATTGTATGATATGTGGAAACCTAAAGAAAATCTTTCGGATTTCTCAGCAAGCTGTCAACAAGGGGAATCAACCTCATCAAATATGCTCAGAATGCACTCAGATTTGTCGGAAAAAATGTGCTTGATGCAAAGTTGTTTTGATCGTATCTAAAAAAATAATAGCGACTAAATTTCAGAACATCGAAGTGCTGTGAAAACGTCGTTCCTTTTTTATTTCTTCTAGATAATACAAATACATTTAGAATCTTTCGGAGTTTTTGACCCCTTCCCCAACTAAAAGAGACTACACAAATCATTATCTTAAATAACATTTTATCCGACAGCAAATTTATAGGAGAAAGAAACACAGTTAAATTTGATGCATAGAATATAACTGCCATTTAAACCAAAGTTGTTTTGTCTTTAAAGAAGAAGAATAGAAATATACGATTATGTTATTAACATAGAACATTTTTCTAGATTTTTGAAAATTAAAGCAGAATCGCCTGATCTTAAAGTTTCCTATAATCCTGTTTATGTACTGGGAACTCATTGAATTTCAAGTATGTGTTTTACGAATTCAATACTACACTCAGTGGCGCTACAAGGGTCAAGGGACTAATGGGGATTTTGGCAAACGCACCTCCGTACCAAGCATATCTCAGTGTCATTGCTCGCGGATTCCCTAGTTTACCTTCCTTTCCTACCCTATCTTATATTGCGCCACTAATTATGCTATGTATAGAATTTACCATGTATTGATAAGCCTGCATGACGATGAGTACAACGCAGAGTATAAAGCAGACTGGAATGATACAAAACCTTTGAGTAACCGAGAAGCCATGTCAATTCTTAAGAAAATTAGAAGGAATATTCCGCAAAAACTTCAAGAAAGGATCAATCATGGGATTTCAGAGCCATACTTAGCGAAGAGCATTGTCTGAGATACTATGAAAACACGACGCACGGCTAATTATGTTCGTATTTTACATCTACTAAATTGTGGCCTGCTATATACGGCCATCACTATGACCTCAAAACATATGGAAACATTTAAGTGGGTAACCTGAGAAGGGGACATTATGTAGTTCTCAGAGATTCTCTAGAGAAATCTCTTTTACAAAAGGTATTGATTTAAGGCCGTTACACCAAACGCGACGCGGCGAGCGATTTTTTATGCAAAATTAAATATATAAAAAAAAAACCGAAACATTTTAACCTCTTGTGTTCAGAGAAGCATCGTCATCGCATGGCTGTTTATCTGATAACTATAAACATTGATTGAAATGGCCTTTCTACGCCCATTAAACCAAAATTCGCGTCGCGACAGAAAAACGCGCCCCACTAAAGCGAATTTCTCCGAGGCTCTTTGGTTTGAACAAAAAAGCATTTCCAACAAATTTTCCAGTATCATCAGAAAGCCTTACTTGTAAACTTCATCGTGTGTAAGCAAATAGTCAAAGCATTTTATAATAATTGTTTCCTGTATGATTATCTAAAAAATCGCCGCGTCGCGTTCGGTGTGTTACGCCCTATAGGCTCAATATATGAATATTTATTTTTGACTAAAAATAACTTGAACTCCAGATATCGTGTTAACGTGGAAATAAGAATACCTAAAATCCAAGGATTCTGATTGGTCGAAATGTTTACACAATCACCAACAAGCCAATTAATTACCGCCGTGGAAGTGACGTCACTAGTACGGATTAATTGGTGACTGGTCAAACAGTTTTCTTGAGACGAGATTTCCTCCGACCTGTTATGAAAGTTTAGATTGTAAGATTATGACGTATGTTCAATTATGACTGTTAGATTATGAGGTATGTTCAATTATGACTGTTAGAATATGAAGTATATTCAATAATGACTGTTTGATTATGAGGTATGTTTAATTATGACTGTTAGATTATGAGGTATGTTCAATTATGACTGTTAGATTATGAGGTATGTTCAATTATGACTGTTAGAATATGAAGTATATTCAAATATGACTGTTAGATTATGAGATATGTTCAATAATGACTGTTAGATTATGAGGTATGTTCAATTATGACTGTTAGATTATGAAGTATGTTCAATTATGACTGTTAGATTATGAGGTATGTTCAATTATGACTGTTAGATTATGAGGTATGTTCAATTATGACTGTTAGATTATGAGGTATGTTCAATTATGACTGTTAGATTATGAAGTATGTTCAATTATGACTGTAAGATTATGAAGTATGTTCCTATTGAGTTCAAGCAAAGAGCTCTCTTTGGTTCAAGGAATGCTACAAAAGTTTCTTCAAGCTCTCTCAGTTAATCCTTTGTAATAGAATCCCTATAAGTAAGGATTTGTTTTGAATCAATTCTTAACATTATGGTTTTCAGGACTTTTTGCAGTTGCTTTGGCTTACAAATTATCAGGTGGTGTTGTAAGAAATACGTAATTTATGTCGCTTGTAGATGGTCATTGCAAGAAAGAAATACAAAACAGCAATTCGCACTTGTGCTAACGCCGACCCTCATGAAATTAAACCAGAAGATTTGTATCTTTATACTTGTGTGTTAAATATGCACCATATTATTTAATTTTACTCACTTTCACATGAGTGAATGTTTTCATTCTAAGGTACAAATTACTTTGGTCCGCTTCATATGCATTCCGAGAATAGTAGTCATTAAGTGAATTCTCACAATATGCACACTAGAATGTATAATTTAAGACTCATAAACGGCTGAATTTGAAACACAAACTTTACACATTGGTATAAAATTTAGGCTGTCTTCATCTACATCAGCTATTTTTGCATAAATAACTTCTATATTTTTTTTCAATGATTCCACGAAAAATGGTTCCAGACTATCACGTTTTGGTAAATATACCACAATACAGCAAGACTATTTAAGTATCATAAATAAAGTGCTATTGTAGTAAATACCATAGCGTCTCAACAATACAAGAATATTTCCATGTTTTTTTCTTGCCTTTCATAAGAAAAAGAAATTTGTTGAAAATAATTTAGTACAAATTTCATGTTGATATATTATTCCTACCATCAGATATTAAAATTTTAAGTTTCACAAAAATGCCAACAAACGGATAGAAAAAGCTCAGTATGACATCACAGCAACATATTCTCCCACAAAGTTGTATTTCTTGAAAAATCTATCATCTTTTTTTAAACCTACTAGAAAAATAAATTGATGAACGTTAGGTATTTATATACACTGCCAAATATACCCTACTTCAATAGCTGTTGGAAAATTTGTTGTAATCATACAGAAACAACCAATTAATACTTTTGCAATGGAATTGTCTCTATGACATCATCAAACACGATTTCATCATACTGTACAAAAACTTTAAAATGCAATTGGGAAATCTGTAAAAATCCATATCCCCTGAACGGAATATGATATCAACCTGAATTTTGTACCAAATTGGCTTTAAAAGTACATGTATACTCTTTCAAATGAATTTGTACAAAACACCATGGGAATATTCCTTTAAACATTGTCAATGAATTGCAGCTCTCTTAACTTAAATGTTATATTCATTATAATGAGTTTTGTTTCATGTCTAATTTCTTTTTTTTTCAAAGAAAATTATTTCAGTGACAGTGCTTTAATGATTTTGTTTTCTCTAAGCGCTTCACATACAATTTTCATAAAGCTACATGCTCAGAAAAAACATTAATTACTATTGTATTTATTCAACGGATGTACGTCTGTACCTGTGGTTTTCCTTTCCATAATTGATTCAGAAAGGTATTGATTCAGAGATTTGTATATTGGTGCAAGAAAAATTTTTTTTCTTTTGAGTAGATCACTTTTGGAATGTCAAAATAGTACTTTAATGTTTTTGAATTTTGACTGATCAATATTTCAGAATTTATCATTTGTCAGATTTGTTATATCCTTACTAGTTAATTCGGAACAAGAAGGTCCATCCCTGATTTCCTTGACTGAAGTATCTCCCCAGCAATACTGGTACTCATTTGGCAGTTGAGGACTGAAGCAAGAACAATAAAGTGTCATGCTCAAAGACACAATGCAGTGCTCTCGACGGGTGTCGTACCCGGTACCTTACCGCCAAGCCACGACACCTCCAACTTTATCTATATAATTCTTTAGAATTTTGTTCCTAAAATTTAGCCTTTGAATAAAGTGAGAATGTTTATTCTAGTTTTATCTTTCAGGGTAGGTTGCCTTCCCTCAGAGTCACGTGGAAGAAGCTTAAAAATACTTATTTAACAGACACAACAGACAAGTCTGCCCGGTTATTTGCACAATGCAATAACCAAGTATGTGTTAAATGATAACATTTTGATCAGGTTTTAAATTCGATTTTGATAGAAATATTTGCTATTTTCATTATTTGGTATAGAATTTGGCATTTTGGCACTTGACTCTTAACCATATAGACCTTTATACATATAAGTTTTGTATTTTCTCAAGTACTAATGTCACACACTGTTCGAATTTGAAGATTTTACTATGTAATGATTTATGAATATAACATAAAATAAGTGCAAGGATTTGAATATTTTGCCTAATCTATTAGCATTTCAATTTTGGGGAAAAGTGAGCAAGGAAGCGGGAAATTTGCATAATTTTGACCAGAGGAATCTGGTCAAATAAGATTTAAGTAGCGAAAGGATGTTTTGTTGAAATTATGATAGCTTTACAAAATTGTAGACAGTTTTGAATAATAAAGATGAATACAATTCAACTAAGGTGTACGTCATAGGGTTTTATTGGGGACATTCAGTTTGCATTTTACCCCCAAGCAGCACGAACAAGCTTTTAAGAATATTAAAGGTCTAATTACATGTAGTAGATTTTAGTATTGTAAAAGAACCTGAAAGTCTCAGTAAAATGCTCTTTAAATATTGAATAAGCTTGTGTAGTTTTCCAGTTATGGTCATTGAAAGGTTCAAGATTTTTAGAATTCAGGCAAGCTTTGTCACTTTGTGATGTCATCTGATGGCCACAGCTCAGTATCCTTAATCAGTCCAGTTCGTACCCCTAATCGTAAGAACAGTTTTGTTCTCCCAATCGGAGGATGTTTACAAAATTATTCCACAATGCATCTATCCATATTCAAAGTTTGTATAGGAGTAACATAAGTGTTACCGCTAGGCAGTCGCGATTTCTGAAGAAAAAAATATTTTTAACTTGATTACTTTTGACTAACATGGTAACGTATAACATGGTAATTTCTGTAAAGAATTTCCCGATCAGGAGAACAAACCTGTTCTCCCGATCGGGGATACAACCGAACTGCTAATAATTCTTCTAAATATGTTCTTCAGTTTTAAGTAATAAGTAGGATTTTTTCTTTGCTGATTAGCTGTTGCCCTAAGGGTATAATAAAGTTAAAAATATCTGAATGGAATCAGATACTGACTTTAATTTTTTTAAGGGATTGAAAAACAAAGAATTTACATGAACAATTGAAGTGTTCATCTGCCTATGTTACAAATTATTGCAAAATAGGGCCAACAAAATGACAATGCTGTAAAATGGTCAGTTTTTAACTGACCATTGCACAGGCCTATAATTGATTTATTTTAGCTCAAGTTGCCTTCAGATGTCAGCAGATCTCTAAGAAACAACTATGCTACAAAACTCTACGATCTGACGATAAAGCAATGATTCAAGAAAAATTATCCGTCTCGATTGCGCAACTTAGAGTTTAAACTGATAGATTCATAAAGCCAAATTTCTCTTTTGGTCTAGAGACTTGTTCAGAAAGAACGTTTATCGACCCTATCCTTTTGTATGTAGTACTTAAAAGGTATATAGATTTGTAGAACATTTGATAAATTGCTTTAAAATATATTTAAAACCATCACAGATTAAGAAATCGGTTCATTATGCATCATTTTACAGTCTTTTGAATCGCAGGCATCCGTTTGCATATTTTATACAAATTTTGTGACGTATTACAGGGCAACCTTGATATATTGTTTATTAATTCTTTGTTTTTGAAATATCCGTCATAACGCTTGAAGTGGAGCTAGCAGAAAGTTCTGACCAACAGGCTTTTTTTAGAGTCTTTGCTAAGGTGCACCCCCCCCCTCCCTAATAAATTTATAGCAGGAACACATTCGCCACCATTTTGAATGACTATACAATTTAGGAAAGAAATCTAAAGAATTACATAATTATTTTGAGCCGTCCGCCAAGTCATACATCATACATTTTACATGCCTTAAAAACTGATGAATCTTAGATCAGCCATAACTCAAAAACTAAAAGTGCTGTTTAAAAAAAAAAAAAAAACGAGTCTGCTCAGATTTTGATATATGTCCATATACATTTAATATGTGTGTCATACGGCAGTTTATATAGAGGAATTTTATCACGCGACTCTAACTCATCTGGAAGCCATTTTGTCGAGCAAGCGTCGTTGCGTTTCACGCGTCTTCACACAGCTCAGTCACATCACACGTACAACAAACATACTGCCTGCTAATCTACCTACCAGTTAAGCGAATGTTATTGTTTTTGTTCCCGGCGGCGATTTTCTTTCATATTTTCCTAACGTTTTATATATTCACCAGGTATACGAAGAGTAACTTTTACGTGAACGCCATCTGTTTGTTGGTTATACGCAGACAAAGCATACATACCTGGCATAAAGTGCTCATTGCAATTCCTATACAGAAGGTTGAAGGCGTTGCCTCGTACAGCAGAAAGCCCATTCGAACGTCGATCAGGATCAGATGGAAATCGAGAAAACGTCTTTTTATTTCCCGGCATCTATAACAGTATCCCTGGTGCAACCAATTTCGATACCTTACATCAAAAATCCCCTCTTCCCATGGCTACGTAATTGAATGTGTTTTAAATTGAACGCTTTTTCATGAAATCATGGAAACGTTGTAACTTGACCTTTCAATGAAGTTAAAAAAACATTTTCCTATAGTTCCTTTGGGGGTCGTTACCCACCGAACACGACGCGGCGATCAATTTTGTTAACAAAATTGAATAAAACAAAGGGAAAGAAACGTTTTGGATTTCGAAGATGGATTGATATTCTATGGGTTTTTTACAGAAGATGACTGGAAATCGATTTAAGGAGCATTTCCACGCCCATTTAAGCAAAATTCGCGTCGCTACAATAAAGTGCGCCCACTTCAGCGAATTTCTCTACAGTTTGATTTAAGCAGTTTGTTACAAATTTTCCAGTATCATCAGACAGTTAGAAAGTCACAATTGTCAACTTTATCGTGGCTAACAGTATAAGCAAAAACAAAAAGTGAAAGCATTTTCTAATATTTGATTCCTGCTTGATTGTCTAAAACATCGCTCGTCGCGTCGCGTTCTGTGCGTCACGGCCTTAAATCTTTAAAAGATCAACTTATTTTCATTGTCAAAATGTGTACCACAACTGGTTATCAAAGGCCGTGGACATTGACTTGGTTGTCGATGTTATGTCTGTCCGTGCGTCGTACCTGTGTTCTCGTCCGGGTCGTATTAAGCGTTTCGTGATAGCATTGTTACTATCATAACCGAATACGCGGGCGACGACCCCGTCATTGTAATTGTGTGTTCACTCGTCGTCGTCGCATTGTCAAAATAGATAGGCGTCTCGTCGACATCCTCATAGCTACTGACGCAAACTTTATTTCTTGTTATTGACTTGAGCGCAATGCTCGAAATTTTGCGGAGGCAAACAAGCACTGCCGAATCAGGGAAGGAAGTCTAACCTCCATTTACGATTTAGTCCATCAAGACTCTTCATAAGATTTTGATCAGGAACGATGCGGTTAGCTGGTAAGGGAGATTATGAAACATATTAATGACGTCTTTAAGTTTGAAAACTGATTGAGTTGTAACAATTTACGTGTTTTATGTTCTATTCAATACAAACTGCACGTTATGATAATATCGTATATAACACCATTTTCAGCATGTATTAAAGTCCTTTACTAGCAATCATCAGCAGTACGTCCACGTCCCCGAACAGGAGATCTCCTAATCGAAAGATTTGTATCATTATAACACGCAATGCATCTTTCCAAATTCAAATCGCGCTAAAAAATTCATAACGGTTTAATAGGTTTTAGCCTATTTTTCTACATAAACCCATTCATAAACAAACCTGGACTTCCCCATGAGGGTGGACAAAGAACCAAATTGATCATGTGCTTGTAACAAAGCAACACAGAACCTCCATATTTGACACAAGAGTGATGAAAGGGGCTGACATTTTAAGTGATCCTCACTTGATACGGACCAGGATCCGATTGAAACTGAAAGGAAAACCGATAACAAAGACAAATCGACACAAGTATGATATCATAAAGTTACAGCAACCAGCAATCAGAGAAGTTTTCGGTTGTACTACGAAATAGATGTGAAGTTTTGCAAGACTGCCGTGGTGGGACTGAAGTACCTGATAACATTGAAGAAGTTGAGAGTAAGTGGCAGACATTTGAAGAGGTATGCAATGGGGCTGCTAAAAAGGTTTTGGGTACAAAAAGACGGGCTAAAAGCCATGGATCAGCAGAGAAAGTTGAAATGTGTTGAGGAGAGAAAACAGCTGAAGGTTAAGATTTAGAATGCCAAGTCAAGTAGAATTAAACATATCATGATAGATAAGTATGCTGAAAAAGACAAAGATGTGAATTGAAAAGCTTAATGAGAAATAAAAGAAAGTGGGTTGGCGACCTTGCTACATCTGCAGAGGAAACAGCTAGTAATGGCTGAATGAGAGAGCTTTACAAGATAACCAAAACAATTTGCAATGAAAGGACCAGTGTTGGAAGTACTATAAGAGACAAGGATGGGAATCTATTAACGGATGAAAAAGAAAAAAGGGAGAGGTGGAAAGAGCATTTCGAGGAGATACTGAATAGACCAGATCCTATTTTTCCAGTTACCAGTTATATTTTATAAGAAGTGAAATTAAAGAGACATTGATGAAGCTAAAGAATATAACAAAGCTGCAGGCAAGGATGATATAACTGCCGAGTTATTAAAAGCTGATATATGCACATCAGTACAATGGCTTGAAGAGCTGTTCAGAATTGTACGGGAAAAGGAAGTTATACCAAATCATGGAAGCAAGGACTGATAACAAAAATACCTAAGAAAGGCAATACTATTGTATGCGATAACTGGCGCGGAATAACCTTAACATCCATGCCAAGCGAAGTATTTGGAAGAGTTTTAATCGACAGAATTGGAAACGATGTTGACAGTAAAAGGAGAGATGAACACGCTGAAGTTAGAAGAGGAAGGAGTACAACCGAGCAAATTTTCATCCCGCACAACATTCTCGAACATATCGTTTTTTTTTTACTTTGAAAAGACGTTTGACTCAGTGCACAGAGAAAGCCTCTGGAAAATAATGGCAGCCTAAGGTATTCAACAAAATATAATTAAAGCGTTATATGAAGACAGAGAATGTGTAGTTATAGATGGTGGTGTGGAATCTGAGTGGTTTCAAGTTCAAAGTGGTGTAAAGCCAGGTGATATAATGTCAGGGTTCCCTTTTCTGATGGTGGTAGACTGGGTGATGAGGAAAACGACTGATGATAACAGGAATGGAATTAGATAGAAGTTCAAATAATTCGTTAAAATAATTCCTTTCAATTTTTCACAAATGTGTGACTAGCAATTGGAAAAAAGAAAAAAGGGTTTACATAATGAAATAGGTACTTCCGCCCTGTCATACATCACAAAAGGAACTTAAAGAGGAACAAGAATTTGCATATTTTAGCCTGAAAATTTAAAATGCTCTAAAATAGTCAATCTTTAACTCGATTTGGATTTATTTTCTTAGTATTTTCATCATTTTTCATGGATTTTAAAGCAATTTAGCATAAGTTGCTGCTACATGTCCTTATACCTTTAACGGCATAAGATTTTTGAACCCATTCTTTACTATTTTTTTTTTTTTTAAGCCCTTTTTGATGTAAAATGGACATATTTGACCACTGAACTAATCCTTTAATTTTCTATTAATATCTTTCATTATAAGTTGTACAATTATGAACAAATTATTATCCGATGTATCTAGCCAGAATGAACGAAGTTTAACCCCCGGTCCCACTAGTGACTGCTCAGTGAATACTTTAGTTGGATCAAGGGTGGTCGGGCCGCATCGTCAACCTCAGTGCACCAAGCAAAGAAAGAAAGATGTTTCCACCAAAATGCCGACCCATCGGACTAAAAGCAAATAGGAGCAAATTAGTGTCTACCGAGCCAACTCAAAACAGCGAAGCCATAAAACGTCAACTGATATTTCAGTCAACACTGAACCGAACTGCGTCCGATCATTTTAACACAGTCATCCGACACGAGCGGCGGTGGAATAAAACATATTGTGGAGTAGGCGCTAATATCCTGCCAAAGAACCTCTTGTGGGGTCCAGGGGGCAAAGTGCCCGGAATCTCTGCGATGTAAGGCATACTGGAGTTAAAAGTATGCCTAAAACGCAGTCAATTTGCTTCAGCAAGATTACAAATCTACCTTGATCTGTAGAGATAACCAAAAATACATTCAATTTTAGACATTTTAGAACAACTTTTCTTTGAAGGAGGGGCTAAAAAAGACTCAACCCCCACTCTTTGCGTCCCTAGTTCCGCCGCCAGTTGCGTCAACACCGACCCCCAAATGATAAGGGACGCATGATAGTCTATAATGATCAGCTAGCATACCAAACACCTAACCTTCACAACCTTTAATTCATGATCATTTATTTCCACATTATGCAATATATACAAAATAGTGACAAAAAACAAAACAAAAGTAAAGTACATTTGAATTTCAATACAACAGAAAACATAAGTTTCTGGCTTTGTTACCAGTATTACTAATACATTGCAATGGAAATGGAGAGAGGAAAGAAGTTCAAAACTTATTTTATAACTCTGTTTAAAACTTACATGTAAATTAAATTACAACAAATACAACAGTAAAATAATGTCTTGTAAATATAACAGTGGTTTAATTATTACTAATTTTACTAATGATGATGGAACTAAACACATAAATATATAACACAAAAATATGAATTTTGTGTGTCTCTATATACGTCCATAATTTCACATTCATAATTATGTTTAAAGATCTTTTCATTACTACATTGTTTCAACTTATTCCTCAGTGAGTTCCATAAATTAACTCCATAGATAGAAATACACATTCTTTTAAGGAAGTACGTGTAAAACATGTTTAAAACTGTCATTTTGTCTAATATAATAATAATTATTTCCTTCACAATTAAATAAACTTGGAAGATTTGGTGGCAAAGACCTTCTCTTTGCTCTAAACATTATTATAGCAGTCTTATAACATTTATAATCAACCAAATCTTTAAGTTTTAAGGCATAGAAATCATGAATCAAGTAATTAGTATGTTCATTACACCTGGCTGGTTGAACCTAATTGAAAAATTAAAAGACTGAAAGAGGAAGTTCCATGTACCGTGGTTGTTGATTAAAAGAATTATTTTGTTTTCGTCCGCTACTCATCGTCTGCCACTCATCGTCCGCCGTACCCTTGGCCCATGTTTTGTTCGTGCGAGTCAGTATCGACAGTATAAGCGATGTCACGGGGCTCCTTGGACAGCTGGGGTCATGTGTCAATGCAGGTGATAAGGTCCATTCGTCTGTTCGTCCCGTAAATTGTACTTCTATTGTTTTTGTGGCAGCGGCAAGTGAAGGACTGTGGGTATGTGAGCAGGGGCGGACTAAGACCCCAAAGTCGGCACTGTACACGAGTAACGAGTGAGTAATAGCGTGGGTCTATGGGCCCGCTTAAGTGCCCCTGGATTGGTGCAGGGCGAAGCTATTTTAGGACTTTCAAGGAGTGAAGTCCGGAATCTCTGAAGATTACTTGTTTTTCTTGCAATCAAATGGTTTTAAAACTCAAACACAAAAGTTCAAATTTTAGCCAATTGAAAAGCCGGTGTGACCTCACATATTTTAGAGACCTTGCATGCCGCCGCCACTAATTGTTATTTAGGCTCAATCCACTGAGTTCAAGAATTCAGAAAGGCATGGCATAATAATGCCCATTCAACATTTTTGCCTGGCAATGCCATCTTAGCCAACAGGAGACCATGTCGAGCCAGCGTGATTATAGCATGTCATCTTGTCCTTGCCTTACAGTTATAGTGAGAGAAAAAAACATGAGCCTTGCTTGGCATTTAAACTACTTCAAGCAGAGAAAGTGGCACATTCATGATCTCGGAAAGTTTCAAATTTCCTAAGATTATTTTCAATACTCAGTTGGTGACAAAACTACAAGAATGTTTGTCTGAAGAGCTCAGCTTCTAATTCCATAAATATGAACTAGATGGAAAGATTGACATTCGGTATTGGGTATATAATTGAACACTGTCATGCGAATATTTTAATGCGGTATAAGAATAATTATTATTGCCCGAAATTTTAACACAATACATATACTGTAATCTGGTATGGTGTATGATATGGTGTGAAGGGCGTTTGTTAGTCTTTTTGGTCCCGACACCCAGCTGGCTCATGGATGATAACTATTAGTAGCAGAACGTAGGGATGCTATATTTTGCTATGATCCAGTACTAATGGAACCACCGGATTCAAAGGAAGGATCATCATAAATAGCCAAACCTACATAGAAAGCCACAATCGCAATAGACAGTTTGGGAGAGGGGCCGAGCTGATTTTAGGTGAAAGCTGAAACTAAATAGTATGTAAGTTTTTCACAAAATTAGCCAGGGGAAATATGCCAATGGCTGCATGACTGAACCTATCTGTTATTTTCAAAACAGTGATTCGAAGTAAAATTTAGTAAATAATAATTAACTTCAGTCCTTTCTCTCATAAAATAATTTTCATTTTATTTGACATTTGTAGTTAAATTCCGTTGGTCAGATCTCAGCCTCAAATGTAGATACTGTGTCGAGACAAACTTCTTAGACTTTCTGCCCTCAAAAGTAACATCAACAGAGAGCTCAGTACAGAGCAGGGCGTGATTGGAATTTTTGTGGGCACCCAAGCCTCTTAAAACCCTAAACTCTTTCGCACATTAATCTTTTCCCTCTCTACATTGAACCGTCCATGCCCTCCTCTTTCCAAATTCGGGGATGCAGTGGGAGTTTGTGTGTGTGGGGAGCGGGAGAAAGGGCTGTGATTTCCAGTATGTACTCGTTTTGGGAGAGGTGCGGCAATAGCTCCCCTAGACTTACCACTGGTTTAGATGCATGTAGCGCAACTAAGTGTATTAACTATTATTTGTGGCTGTATTGAAATCCTGAGATTTATCCTGCGATTATCCATCCATTATTCTGTGTTAAATGCTTTGATAAATATTCATCAGTCGATTATCCATCCACCATCCTGCATGTCCTGTGTTAAATGCTATGATAAATAATCATCAGACAGTTTTTGTTTATACATTTTAACGGAACACAAATAGCTGTGTTAAGAGTATCAGAAGTGCGCCAACATTTTCATTCCAGCGCATTAATTTAAGAATAAGAAAAGCACTAGGCCCTATGGCGGAGATGGATGAATGATCTTCTTCTTACTTTCGGATGGACTGAAAAGTGAGACCAATTTTGAATTCTTTTTCTTGTCTGTTTCTGTCCAAATTTTGAATGTTTGTGCATAATCAAATTCTTATCCAAGGTTGCATTGTTGTTTATCATGTGCAACTTTGAGCAAACCTAGGCCTACTGTAAACAAACTTTAACGGTAGCATACTGTATGGTTTATTCCTGTAACGCGAGAAATTCGAATGTTAGATTCGTTTGTCAGTTTGTTGTGACCCCTGAATGGCGATAACATTGCTGTGTTACCAAATCTCTTAATATATTGTATTTCACGAATTCAAGTATTCGGTCATCCGGGCATTTTGAAACTCCCAGGACATTTTGTCGCTGAAAACAAGCAACAATTTGTGCACAAGTGAACACACTTTAGGCCTAGCCAGTCTTGAAAATGTATTATGGCAACCATAGCATTTACTCTTCAAACGTTAGCCTAATGTAAGTTGTAACTCATCGGAAAACCTCGAATTTGGTTCAATTTTGACTCGCATTCAAAAATTCTTGCATCCCAGGTCAGTAAAATCGTTATCGATCCATTCCATGCAAAAAAATTGAAAACTTTGAATGCTGACAAAAACAATGTTATTCTTGCTGGTGATTTCAACCAACCTAATATTGACTGGAGTCAAAACATTATTTCAGGAACTAACGCTTCCTCCGAAGCAGCCAAAATTCTTCTTGAAGTGACCAATTCATTCAATCTCACTCAAATGGTGCAGTCACCCACCAGAGATAACAACATCCTTGATCTTGTTTTTACTAACAATTCACCAGCTGTTACCTCAGCTAATGTCATTCCCGGTATAAGTGACCATGATATTGTTGAATTGACCTAAATATCTCCCCTCCTCATAAAAAAGTTACCTAAACGTAAAATCTATTTAAAGAAAAAGCTAACATAAAACGAATAAAAGAAGACCTGACTAAATTTAAACTGCAATATTATACTCAATTTAATTCCTCCATTGATGTTGATGAAAAATGGAATTTCTTTGAACAAGAAATTAAATTGATTATTGATAAAAACACGCCTCACAAATTCACCTCAACTAAACTAAATCTGCCCTGGTTTACCCAGTATCCAACGCCCGTCTCTGCAGGAAAAAACATAAACTGTTTAAAAAGCTAAGACTAATCAACAAGCCAATGACTGGACTACCTATAAAAGCTTTAGAAAGGCTGTCCATAAAAACCTCAAAGAAGCTAGAAACACCTTCATCTGTGATAAACTTAAAAACTCACTTAACGAAAACCCAAAGGCATTTTGGTCCTATATCAAAAGATTAAGAAGTAACTCTGTAGGTGTGTCTGATCTACTAAATAACGGTAAACTCTGCAGTGACAGTAAAACTAAAGCTAACATTCTAAATGACCAGTTTTTCAGTGTTTTCACAGTAGAAAACACCTCCCAAATTCCTGTAACTAAACCACTTACCAACAGCAAAATAAACCAACTTATAATTACCCCAGAAGGTGTCAAAAAGCAACTGCATAACCTAGACCCCAACAAAGCCTCAGGTCCTGACCAAATACCACCATGGTTTCTAAAAGCACATGCTGATGACCTCTATGAAATTCTAACTGATCTCTTTCAAACCTCTGTCGATAATGGTACTATCCTTAACAAGTGGAAAGGAGCAAACATATGTAGTGTTTTTAAAAAAGGTGATAAACAAAACCCAGCTAATTATAGACCTATTTCCCTCACCTGCGTTTGTAGTAAAATCCTTGAGCATATAATCCACTCACATGTGATGAAATTCCTTGATGAGCATAATATCTTAACTGATTTACAACATGGCTTCCGTGCAAAAAGATCGACTGAAACACAACTCCTCTTAACATTAAATGATATCTCTAAACAAATTGACCAAAACAGTAACGTCTCTATGGCTATTCTTCTATTCTTGACTTCTCAAAAGCCTTTGATAAAGTCCCCCACCAGCGCCTCTTATCCAAACTTTCTGCCTATGGCATTGATGGAAATCTTCTGGCCTGGTTTGCATCATTCCTCAACAACCGCATCCAGCGTGTTGTTTGCGATGGTGAAATCTCTGATTCTAAACAGGTTTTATCCGGTGTACCACAAGGTACTGTCTTGGTCCTTTACTTTTCCTCTTATATATAAATGACATCCCTGATAATATAAACAGCACAGTCAGACTGTTTGCTGATGACTGCCTTGTGTACAGAACAATTGATAACCTCTCTGACCAACAAATCCTCCAAGATGATCTTAACAAACTTGAACAATGGCAAAACAAATGGCAAATGAATTTCAACCTCCAAATGCTACATCTTGTCAATTTCCTCTAAGAAATGCTTTAAATCACCTGTTTATACTTTATGCAACCAGCCACTAAAAATGTCAACTCCCACCCATACCTAGGTGTTGAAATTGATAATAAACTTAGATGGGATAAACATATACATAACATAACCAAGAAAGCTAACTCTATACTTGGCCTTTTAAACGTAACCTCTCAAACTGTCCCACCGATGTTAAATCCACTGCTTATAAAGCTCTAGTCAGGCCAGTACTTGAGTACGATCTGCAGTCTGGGACCCCATCACCAGTGCGATGTGGATAAACTTGAATCTATTCAAAGGAGAGCAGCCAGGTTCTGTATGGCAGACTACTCTTATAAATCTAGTGTAAAAAACATGCTTTATAAATTAGATCGGCCCCTGCTTAAAACAAGACGATACAACACCCGGCTACATATGCTATATAAAATCAATAACAATCTTGTCGCCATCAATAAAGATGTGAACTTATCCCCACCGTTAGAACTAATACAAGAAATAATCATGACCTTAATTTCCAGGTTCCCTATGCTAAAAAGAATGTATATAAACACTCTTTCTTCCCTCACACACTAAAGGATTGGAATGCTTTACCGTCAGACATTGTTCATGCACTAAGTCTCAATTGTTTCAAAGCTAAACTTACTAACACCTGTATTGCTAACTAGTTTTTTTTTTTTTTATTATTTTTTACTCATACTTTTTACGCTCGGTTGGCGTTCATGTCCTCTTGAAGGATTTTTGCCGACTTAACCGTTTAAAAAAAAAAAAACTCTCCTTACAGTCGAAAATCTGACCTCGTTTGACCTGAAAACTTTAAACATTGCGGACGTCATACAATTTTGAATTTGGCTCGAAATTCAAATGCAATGTACGGCACAACTTTGAGCAAAATTTCACCCTTTATAAGTCAAATTAAGTTAAATGATTGAAACTTTATGGAGAAATATTATCAAAGCAAACACAGAACAGCCTAACCCTTATGTATACTGATATACAACTGGAAAAAATAAGGTCAAGACCTACCACTAGTCCGATCGAACGACGGGCCGATGGTCGAAAATTAGGCCTAAATTGACTTTTCCAAAATCAACAAAAGAATTTCATAGCTAAAATTGTAGGAAATTTACTTCTTGACACAAAAACTAATCTACACTAGACAGTTACGCTGTAAAGCGGTAGTTCACAAAACGTTTGCATGCAGATTTGAAAGTTAAACACGCGTGTGATGGTCGCCATTTTGAACGCTGAATATTCAACATATATGACCAGAAATTTGAATATTAATCATCATTACACTGGTTCTATCAGTGCAGTTGCGGGAGTACACTGGTTCTATCAGTGCAATGCGGGAGCAGCCTGGTTCCAACACTCAATTTGGAGATTCAATTATTTGAAAGCGATTGATAAGGGCAAAGTAAGTTGGATAAAACAGTACATCTCAAATGACACTTTCCTGGTACATTTTAGAAGTATGGTGAACACTTTACAAATAAGCTAAAGCTTTTAAATAAAATAAAAAAGACATAATAAAGGTTTGGTAAATTTGGGTTGAGATTATATGGGGTTCAGTCGGTGGGGTTAAAAAAATTGGATGAGATAGTAAATGAAAAAGAGAAGAATGGGTTTAACAACATGACGAGAAGGGGACAGTTCATAGTTTGCCCCTAATGTGTTATTTGCAACTGGGCTTGCAATAATCATGAAGTTATGGATTCGACCAGGGGCAGATTGGTCAACTGACCCTGGACCAGTGGTCAAGGCGCGGTCCCAACACGCTGATCGACTTTTCCCCCATAACTTGAGTTTGGCGCTGGCCCATTGGACTAGCTAATTTAATTTTTTTCAGGAAATAAAACAAAAATATTTGTATGCTTCATGCAAATAAACGAATAAACATTATGACACTTATCATTTTTTTTGCGTGGTAAGGTCAGGCGAAGGCACTGGTCATTTTACCTGGACCGTATATTTTTATGTCAGTCGGCGCCTGGATTCGACCCTCGTATATGGTACACAAATGCATTTTGGCAGTTTAGCAAAAATTGTTAGATCAAAAGTGGGTGTGGAAATTAAGTCCAACTGAGGCAGGAGTAGATATTGCTTCTCATCTCCCATTCATTTCCTCCACTGTGTTGGTATTTGTTCATAAAACACAAAATGTAACGTCAAAGTAATCCATGGTGTTGTCCTTCAGTACTTGGTCCCATGGAATACATTATCTTTTCCTCTTGCAAAATAGTAACGAATGGATAACATCAGGAGCAAATGACACAGCCAGCCTTAAAAAAAAATGAGTGTGGCAGTGATGGGGGAGAGGGAAGGGGTGATGAAGGATGGGTGATGGGGAGGGGGTGATGGGGGAGGGGGTGATGGGGGGGGGAAGGGGTGAGGAGGGAAAAGTGAGGGGACAATTGTGAGAAGGGTCGAACTGTGATGTCAAGGTCCAGGAATTACAAGGAAAAAGGTGGGCGTTTCAGCCATTCCCAGTCCTTTTGAGAGGTTGAGAGGAAGATCCTTGTTGCAATGTTGGGAAATAGGCGAAACAAAGGAGAGGAAATATTACTTGGCAATACTTCACATAGAACAAATACATTCTCCCCATAAACCTTTGCATATACACCCACTTTCCTTGGGATGCCCACCACAAGACAATGAAGCACCAGGTATCATTTTGTAGTCTGTGGTGTGACTTGGTTCAGGCTTGACCCTGAATCTTTGGGCTAAATGAGGATGGGAACTTTCAAAAGAAGTTTTAAATCAGTTTAATTAGTTCCAAAAGAATTATCTTTTTTTTCCAATCAGTTTATAGCTTAAACAAGGTTGCCAACACAATGCTAAAACAGCTACAGAAAAACTCAAAATACTTCAAAGGTGAATTCAGAATGAGGTTAACCACAATGGGTGCACTGGAAATTGATTTAAAAAATACAGAAGTAAAATTAGCACACAATACCTTCAATGACTTAATGACCTTGATTGACCATCCTTACATCCACCTTTGGAATACTTTAATTTAAGAAAAGTAATAAATAAGACACAATGGAGACAGATTAAACGATAATAACTCTTGTTATCTTCAAATGCAACAAAATAAGAACCAATAAAAATACATCTTTATCAAGTTAATCTGAATAAAGGGTAGTGCTTATGTAAGTCTATCAATACACAATATAAATATAAACAGCTGGCAAAAAAACTCCACATCAAGTGTGTATTACTGTAAGTTTCTTTAATATTATTTGTTATAAATATAAACAATCTGACACTTCTATAAAATTAAAATGAATGGCACTTCCTCGTATCACACAGACAGCCTTAGATATATACAGTATATGTTACCCAGACAATATACAGTGTGTCACCCAGACAGTCTTTAATAAAACCAATGTCACCCAAACAGCCTTAGATATATACAATATGTCACCCAGTCTTTAATAAATACAATATGTCACCCAGAAAGCCTTAAATATATACAGTATATGTCACCCAGACAGTCTTTAATAAAACAATATATGTAACCCAAACCGGCTTTAATATATGTCACCCAGTCTTTAATACATACAATATAATGCACTTTCCACCTTACACAAATAGAAAACCAGACAGATACAAACAAGGCAAAACTTTGTACTATGACTACTTTGCACAGAAAGCTCACAAGTAATAAATCATGGTACTTCTTAGAAAAATAGACACATTTTCTCATTCTTTACTGTTCATATGTACATTTAAAAATGTAAAACTGTACATAGCTAATATATGTCAAAAAATAAACTGTACAGTTTAAAAGGTACAAACATGAAGAGCACAAATATTATGCTGTTAGTAGCTACCAACACTTCAAACATACTACAGTTTTACACAGCTTTTTTTTTTTTTTTACACAGCTGCATTACAAAATAACTTTAAAAAAAATAACATTCATGTGGCTATTGTACACACCAACTCACTTTATTGTGACCAATTAATTTATGGGCAGGTCAGGTCAGGTACAAGAAAATTTAAAAGTTGTTGTATTCTGAATTTACAGCTCTTTGTAAACAACTTGAAACCTGTCTATAGAAAAGTAATCAATTATGTCCTCCCAAGGTACAAGTAAGAAAGAAAGACACTGATTGTAACATCTTTATCACTTGAATAACATGTGTTTCTTTACCAGCCAATTACATTTGGAGAGACAAACTTATTTGTACTTTTCACAACTTCTCCACAATCATCCGCAATTCAATGATAAACAATGAAGACACCATTGCTAATCCAACTAAATGTATATGGCAAACAATAGTCTTTTAGGCTAACTGCTCTCCAGCACTGGTTAAATTTGTCCATGCCCATAGCCACTTGCAGGACCCATGCCACTCATTTGTGAATGCACTATCTGACGGCCCTGGTTTCAGTAAATTCACTTTCAGGATTTAAACTGGACATCACTTATCTTCAATGCTACTAACTGATCACTCAATGAAAAACAGTAGCAGATCATACAATATCTTGGGGAGGGAGAAGGGGAGGGGGGGGGGCAGAGTGGCATTCAATAAAAGCCCAGCAATGGTAGGGAGGAGGGGGGGGCGGAGTGGCATTCAATAAAAGCCCAGCAATGGTTAATGAAATGACAGGCGTCATGACATTTTCACTTTTGACATACTTACCAATGGCTGCTAAAAAGAGTTCGTAATAGTTTTTTGGTTAAAAATATAAAAAAAAAACAGTTAGTATTTAGCATTCATCCATCACTGTACTGATGCATATGTACCTGTGAAAATAAAAAAAATAAAAAAATGTTTGAGTAATCATGAGAAAAAAATCATACTGCACATAAACTATTATATACTATATATATGAGCCAAACTTGAAAGTGCTCAAGAATACAAGTCATCATTGGCACGTAAGTTACTGCTTGCTGGAATGGTTAACTTGTTCTATATATATAAAGAAAACAGCAAGAAAAGACTTTGGTACCTGTAAAAATAATAAATTAGTATAATGAATCTTCTTAAAAAACTTTATTCTTTCTAAATTTGTATCACACACATGCATTCTTTAAACAAAGAAAATGAATACACTGTACATTAAGGCAGTCATTTGTACTGGCATCAGATATGGCAAATGAAAAACATACTGATCTTTGGCACACACATGATATATAAAAGTAAAAAGATAGGGATCCAAAAAGTGGTAAATGTTATGTCCCAGAAGTACACAGTTACTGGTATGGTAAAGCTTTTAAAATAAAAAAAGGAAGTAAAAGCTTTAGCACTTGTAAATAGCAGCTTCATGGCAAAATTAAAAACACTTAGTAAGCCTTACAATACAATGTCTCAAACAAAGGCAACTGAAAGTCAATAAAAGGCAGGCAAGTACTTTTAATCTGTGCTTTCTACTTCATAGGGAAAATAATTTCTGATGGGCTCCATTTTGCATTGCCCATCATATATACACATTAACATTTTAACACAATTTCAAAAGTAAAATTCATGGTTTCCATTAATCTAGAGTTTTATAAAATTGTTACCCGATACAGTAACATTTAAATAAAAAAAAATTACACCCAAATTTGGAGCTTCGTATTCATTAAGATCCATGGAGGCCGCCATTTTAATTGTAGTGATAACGTTAGGTCAATGGGGATTATTAATGAGATCGCAGGGGGTATTTTTAAAACGAAAACCCAATATTAAATGAATATTCATTAGAATTAACCGCAGACTTTCCAATTTCATTGTGGACTTCGCGATAGAATAACAAAAGACTTCCGTTGACCTTTTGAACAACCCTCTTGACACAGGATTTCATGATGGCTCAGTCATCGCTGATACCATGTACATATATCATACGTTATATTACACAATTACTACCGTTCTCTTAGTAAAAATCCTATTCATATAACGTTATTACAAGTTAAAAGGGCGGCCTTCATGGATCTTGATGAATACTACGAACTCCAAGTTTTGGTGTATTTTCTTCCTACACCAAAAGTCCAGGATTCTTCCTGACTGACGAGGGTTCTTATAGATTAGGTACAATTCCTGTTTTTTTAAATTCACACGTTGTATAAAATTGATGATTGAAAAATAACTTACTTTTTGGATATAGTTATATTACTTAGATTAATAATACACTTTTTCAATAAAAACTTTCCTAAATATTTACCTATTTAGCACCACAACTGGATAAAGTTCTCTGAGATTCATATTTTGTCGTCATTTTCACTGCACGTTTGTGATTAATTATTCAATATTCGTAATTTTTTTAGAATGTTCCACTAAACTGCAAGTTGATTTTCACCGACAACATTTAAATCTTTGTTCATATAATTTTATTAAATAGTTTTGCTAAAAAAAAAAACTGTGTGCGAAAACATATAAAACATCAAGAAATGTTTAGATTATATAATTGTACTTTATAAGTATTATCTTAATTTTTTCCCTCAAATCATCTAAAATATAATACCCCTGCTAAAATATTATAGCCACGATGACAGTGTTTTGAAATGACTGTACTTTGAAGAGCTCAGTCAGCAATTTTTACGTAAAGAAAAGTAATCCAAAATAATTCGATAAAAATAACTAAAATCACCTTAAAAATAGTTTTTGAAGACATGAATGGGCTTCAAACATTGATTCTAATCATTGTGGGCGAAAAAGAAGATAGAATGGTTTTGTTTTCATTAAGATCTTAAACTGAGATTTTCCTATACTTTTAACACCTCGCTTAAAATAGTACAGGAGGGTATAGGATTTTGTAGCACCCTCGGATGGCCAGCCATAACTAACGGCAGCGCAGCCATACTAACACGCTGGCATCAGTCCGACGGTACTACAGGGAGTACTAGGTCTTACGTAGTTATTATACACATCCCTCAGTCCGGGTTGACATTGGGATTGCCATACGGCCAGCCACCACTAACAGCAGTCATACTAACATGGCTGACATCAGCTCGATGGTACTACGGGAAGTACTACTATTAGGCCTAGGTCTAAAAACAGTTAATTTGTTTTTTCTAATGTAAATTTAAAAAGACACATTGTGAAACTGAGGCATACCCCTTGCTGCATGTACAGGACAAGAGATAAACAACTGCTATAGACAATTCATTAGTACTGATAGTAATGATATGCCCAATGGCAAATTGCCAATGTAAAATCTGTCTTAAGAAGAGTTAGCATGCAAGTTGTAGGCCTAATGTCATTACAGCCTGGCTAAATGATAAGCGTACTACTACTAGACTAATATTCGTTGGGGAACAAACACTGAATACAGAACTGAGTGAATTGTAAGAATAACAAAACAGAAAGAAGAAAAACTAAGCCCGAATGTTAGACTAGACTCTATATAAATATCAACTGGCATAAAATTGCATGATGGTTAGTATTGCACCTTCTCGACCCTAAGCTCCTGTATTAATAGGTACGATAAAAAACGATGTAGGTACTACAACACGTTAGGCTGCGATAAAGAGCCCCAAACCGGAAGTTCCACAAAAATATTAAATTTACAAGAAACATCACACTCAACAAGTGGGAAAGTAAGATTGAACGATAATTTAAACTTTCGGCCGCTACATGGTACTATATGCAAGTCCATATCTGGCTGTCTATGAGAGATTCACAAAACCAAAAGTGCAGACTCGCCACTCACCTCTAAAGCATCCGATGGAAATGGGATTGCAGTTAAATGCACCTGTTTGATCGCAAAATGTGCTGAATATCCATATCTCTACGTCCACTACATATTCAACATCTCTACTTTCCACAGGTAGCCATGTAATTTTGATTTGACGTCACTAAATCTGAATATTCAGTATTAAAAACTGACTGATAATTCTAGGTAGCTCAAAACTGCATCTTCGGAGTTACTGCAAAACGACTTCCGGGTCAGCTGTAAATGTTTAATCAACATGGAATAACGGCGGTATAGCGAGGTCAGATCTCCGACTGCTTAGGTTCAACTTCAAAATCAGTGGCAATTTGAAGCTATTTTGAGAGTCATGTTAGATTAATAAAGCAGCTGTTTTATCTGATTGCAGCTTCTAACAAATTCATTGACATAACTAATTAATAAATGACAAAATAACAATCAATATATTTTTTAAAGGTCTTTTCATCCTAAATTTCAGATTTGTTTATCATCAAATGAATAGCTTGATTTAGCTTGAATTTGGTAAGAAGAAAAACGACTGGAATTTCTTTTTCAGGCTTCAAAAGGTGTATCAAATTTTTCCTGATTTTGCACCCAAGGCGGTAACGTTTTGAATATTTTTGCATGGTGTAGCTTGCTAACGAATTTATCTTGCCATTTTGAAGAGTTTTATGATCAGGGACGGGATCTGAGTTGAGAATTTAAAAAAAAAAGGTTTTCCTATAGGCCACACTTGGCAACCATAGCAAATAGGGGGTCAATTTAGTGTTAGCCTGCATAAAAAATAAAAAAAAGATAAATTTGCTAGCAATCAATTCCCTGCAAAAAAATTCAAAAACTTTCTTCCTTACGGCAAAATCAGGGGAAATTTGAAGCTATTCTGAGAGCCATGTTAGACTTTAAACAGTTGTTTGTTTGACACCTGTATCAAATTCATTGACATAACTTATTAATAAATGACTAAATAACTGTCAATATATTTTTGGAAGGGTGTTTTTATCCCAAATTTGACATTTGTTCATGTTCAAACATAAAAAAAGTTTGATTAAACTTGATTTTTGTAATACAAAAAAAGGACTGGATTTTCATTTTTAAGGTCTCAAAAATTGTCTCAAATTTTCCCTGATTTTACACAGATGTAATTAAAAAAATATTGGCCCTCCAAAAGTTTAATTAAGAACCCTTGCTCTGAAGGTAACCAATTTTAACAATGCCTGAGTGTAATGGTAAGCTGCTTTGATTTTACTGACAAACTGGTTGTTAAGATTTACGCAGGTTATTATGACGTCATCCTGAAAACTCCAATAGGCCACCAAATAGGGTACTGAGTGTTAGGTTGCAATTCTGCATTTGATGTCTATGAATTGTCACGACAAACCATAATTTATTTTTGTGGAATGTTTTGGGAGAATTCCAGTTTGCCGCAGATGGCAAATAAGAAGAAACTCAACTAAACTCAACTCAACTCAAACTCAACTTTTATTGATTTTTGCTTTCTTAAAAAATCATTAACTCCTAGCTATACTGGGTTGGGTAGACATGCCAGTGTACCACAACTGGTTATCAAAGGCTGTGGACATTGACTTGGTTGTCGATGTTACAGTATGTCTGTCCGTATGTTGTACCTGTGTTCTCGTTCGGGCCGTATTAAGCGTTTCGTGATAGCATTGTTTCTATCATAACCGAATACGCAGGCGACGACCCCGTCATTGTAATTGTGTGTTCACTCGTCGTCGCAAACACAATGGTGAAAAAAGCCATTGTGGTGTCGCTTTGTTTAATTATCAGTAGAAATATATCACATAACTTTTTGTGTTGAAAACTTGTGGTCAATTTGCATATTTTATATTTTGCGATGTATTACAGGGTATTTTATTTTGTAAATTTGTTGGTTTTTAAATATCTTCATGAATCTTTGAAGCAGTGCAGCCAGTTTTAACCAAACTTTGCATTGCCCCAATAAGATTCTAGCAGGAATAGACTTTTCCATCATTTTGAGTGATTAAGAAATTTAGAGAATTACACAATTTAGAGAATTACTGTACATTTTGAGCTATCTGTCCAGTCATACTGTACACAAATTTTGCATGAAGTAAAAACTGATTAAACTTTCATCAGCCATAACTCAAGAACTTGAAGTACTGTATTTTTGAAGAAAAAAAGAAGAACAAAACTGATATGCTCAGAGGTAAACTAATTTCAATGCTCTTCAACCAACAGGCCTATAGGAATATTGCTACATGTCCATAGTCCTTAAAGGATAACTACTGCTACATGTCCATAGTCCTTTAAGGATAAGTACTGCTACTTGTCCATCGTCCTTTAAGGATAACTACTTCTACATGTCCATAGTCCTTTAAGGATAACTACTGCTACATGTCCGTAGTTTTTTAAGGATAACTACTGCTACATGTCCATAGTCCTTTAAGGATAACTACTGCTACATGTCCATAGTCCTTTAATGATAACTACTGCTACATGTTCATAGTTTTTTAGGGATCTACATGTCCATAGTCCTTTAAGGATAACTACTGCTGCATGTCCATCGTCCTTTAAGGATAACTACTGCTTCATGTCCATAGTCCTGTAAGGATAACTACTGCTACATGTCCATAGTTTTTTAAGGATAACTACTGCTACATGTCCATAGTCCTTTAAGGATAACTACTGCTACATGCCCATAGTCCTTTAAGGATAACTACTGCTACATGTCCATAATCCTTTAAGGATAACTACTGCTACATGTCCATAGTCCTTTAAGGATAACTACTGCTACATGTCCATAGTCCTTTAATGATAACTACTGCTACTTGTCCATAGTCCTTGAAGGATGACTACTGCTACATGTCCATAGTCCTTTAAGGATAACTACTGCTACATGTCCATAGTCCTTTAAGAATGACTACTGCTACATGTCCATAGTCCTTTAAGGATAACTACTGCTTCATGTCCATAATCCTTTAAGGATGACTACTGCTACATGTCGATAGCTCTTTAAGGATAACTACTGCTACATGTCCATAGTCCTTTAAGGATAGCTACTGCTACATGTCCATAGTCCTTTAAGGATAACTCTTGCTATATGTCCATAGTCCGTTAAGGATAACTACTGTTACATGTCCATAGTCCTTTAAGGATAACTACTGCTACATGTCCATAGTCCTTTTAGGATAACTACTGCTACTTGTCCATAGTCCTTGAAGGATAACTACTGCTACATGTCCATAGTCCTTTAAGGATAGCTACTGCTACATGTCCATAGTCCTTTAAGGATAACTACTGCTTCATGTCCATAATCCTTTAAGGATGACTACTGCTACATGTCCATAGTTCTTTAAGGATAACTACTGCTACATGTCCATAGTCCTTTCAGGATAGCTACTGCTACATGTCCATAGTCCCTTAAGGATAACTACTGTACTGTAAAGTTGAACTTGTTTTTTAGTGATTCTGTCAGGAACCAGTACAGTAAGTTGGTTATAGTGATACCATGATGGATTGCTTTTTCCAGGGTATCATGAATGCCCAGACCAATATACCATGATAAGTCATTTTCACATGTATATTAACTAAAACAGAATCTTGTCAAACAGAATGTTACAATAGTTTTCAAGTTACAACAAAACAAAGTTTGTACATATTTCAGCATACTGTACATGTACATGCATGTGCAAGTGTTGATGTGAAAAGGAAAACAGATCAAATTCTTTCATGTAATTCTTTATATTTCTTTCCCAAATTTCAAATATCAATGGTTTTCAAATTGCATTCTACTGCAAAATCTGGGTCAAGATTTTTGTAATTTTTCCAATTTATGTTCACTATAGCCAACTTCTCCTATTCAATTTTTAAGTGAAGGTGACCTTAGTGCCCAATTCTTGATCTGCAGGACCTGGGGCAGTTCGGGCACAAATAAGATTGGGCTGGACTCTGTGGGTGCCTTAAAACACTCTTTCTTTTCTTTTCTCTTCAGCAGCCATGTGTCTGTTTTCCTTAAAGCTGTTTGTTGCACTCTGATTGTGTTTTTCCATGCCTGTCTTTTGCTGCAAGTTGCTGCCATGCTGTGTGATTAAGTTAGCACTTTAGCTGATCCTTGGATTGCTTACCTGCCATGTTGTAGCTCACCATAAAATTAAAACAGCTTAAGGAATCCTAGAGTCATCCATGCATGAAATGTGGCCTGCCCATCTGAGCTGTCTGACGCTCTGAACATCAGCATGCTTGTTCGCTCTCTCAAGAACTTCATTGTTGGTTCCTGCCAGCGAATTGCCATGATGGTGCTGAGGCATCTCTGATGGAAGTGTTTCAATAGTCTTACAGTATTTACTTTCTATACTGGACTCAAGCTTTCTGCCCGTAGAAAAGAGTAGTGATGATTAGTTGTCCACAGCCCTACAGACCAGTATCTTGGTTGACAGGCGCAATGAGTGGTTCTGCCAAACACGTTTTTGCAGATGACCAAATTAAGGAAATGCTGGCTTTGGCGACGCGGAAGCCACAAAATATGCAATTTATGCTATTTAAGTATACTATATCTAAGTTTTAAAAGGCTGTAAAATGAGCAATTTTTAATCAATTTTGGTGTGACTTTTTGCTAATGCATGGTTGTAGCAGAGAGCATGGTTGTAGGAGGTACCACTTTAGTACCTCCTTCGTTATATTATATTGTTGCTACAGTACCATTCAATACCTATAGTACCTCCTTGGTTATATTATCAGGGACCTGCTATTTAGAGCAGGTCCCTGACATTATATTGTTGCTACAGTACTGTACCATTGAGTACCTTTAAACGTTTATTCAAGCATGGTCTCAAGGGAGTACCAGCCAATCTAAAGACAAACAGGCATGACCATTAGGCCTTAACAGGTGTGTTTACTAAGAGGAGTTCCAACAAGGTTACATTGAAAACAAACAATAACTGTCAATCAAACTTAAATATAGCCTTGGAGCAAGGAGGTCTCAAGTGGTATCTCATTGCTTGGAACTTCAGAAGGCGTACAGTGTGATGACTCAGTAGCATAATGCTCTAACATGGACCCTGGTTTAAGTTAGTGGAAAGGTGGGAGGACATTGTAGGTGAGTGGAGAGTGAGTACTGTACATGTAGGTGTCAGGTGAGTGGGGTGTCGATAGGGGAGGGAAGAATGGTATGAATAGAGGGTCACTATTATAAGTTGGTGATGGTGGGGAGGGGTATGTACATGATTGCAGAAGGTTTGAGGTAATGTACAGCACAGTAGGCAGAGGATGATGCATGTAGGTTCATTGGGGTAGAGGATAATGAGTATATTGGAGATAGTGAATGGGGGTCGTGGTAGGTGGCATGATGAGATATATTTGTGAAAGGTGACAGGTGATAGGGTAGCCTACTGTAAGTGGATGCTTCTGACAATCTGAGCAAAACTTTTTATTTAATGAGTCGGAGAAATGGGATGGGGAGGGTTTGACTGGTATTAAACAAGCATATGGCATCGTTGTGTTGAGAAAAGCTTGATGAGCTCAAAGCGATATTAAATTTAAAGTGATATTACATTTTTGATCTATAGGGTTAACAATAATTTCAGACATGAACATCTCAATAAAACAAATCAGTATGGTGTTGTTTTCCTTCTGTTTCTTGTAAAATATTAGGGTTCCTTCTAAAATTTGTAAAAATTCATGAAAGTAAAATACTTCCCCAAAATTTTCATCAACATTTCTAAAAACTTGTTGCCCACTTGACAGCTCTGTAAAATTGTTATTTCCTTCAAAACTTCTTTAGAAATTTTGTTGTCTTCCATGAATAATTGGAGGGCGGGGGCAGCAAATTAGTGTGACCAAAAGACTATATCGTTTCCTAATTAAATTCTTGCAGGGATAACCTTTCTTATTTTCTAAAGTGACTGAGAGATATTTGGGAATGAAATTCAAAGAATTTTATAAAGATTTTCAGCTGGTCTACCCAGAGATATGGTCTACCCAGTCCTACATCACAATCTGTTGCCAGTGGACCATCATCTTACTATACTGTACATCTCCTGGCATCTAGTGCATATAAAGGTATGGAGTTAAAAGAGAGACGGCTACAGTAACTGTCTAACCTGATAAAGACCCCCTTGAGTGAAATCTACCTTGTATGTGATTTGATTACTCTTTCTATTCTTGTCTGAATAGATTGGGTCATAACACATCCCTGTTTGAATAGATGGGATAAAGGATGGTCAGTCATTGTTACAAGAGGCTTCACTATTGAGAAGCCCATTGAAACAATCAATAATAGGTTTTGCTTGTAACCAAACCTACTGTATTGAACTTTAGGAACCATAGGCTGTGTATGTTGGTGTATTTGTGCTGGTATGAATGAAAGAAGTTAATGCACTTGTCAGTTGTATAATCTACCTAAACCGGTTATCATACCTGTCTACAGACCACGAGGCCCTGTTCAAGCCTGGGTTGGGTAGACACGCCAGTGTAC
Source organism: Chiridota heheva (assembly GCA_020152595.1). NCBI lineage: Eukaryota > Metazoa > Echinodermata > Holothuroidea > Apodida > Chiridotidae > Chiridota > Chiridota heheva. Next base: position 982,706 of record JAIGNY010002918.1, read on the forward strand.
CGCAACTGGTTATCAAAGGCCGTGGACATTGATTTGGTTGTCGATCTTATGTCTGTGCTGTACCTGTGTATGAATGATTAAGCGTTTCGTGATAGCATTGTTACTATCATGTCACCCCGTCATTGTAATTGTGTGTTCACTCTTCGTCGTCGTCGTCAGTTGTATGACTCACCCCTACTACCCTGGCAATGTCAGTCAAAGGTGAGTCAATGACATATGAAATAGTGACTCACATGTGCATCATTGTATCAAATTGTCAGTCACCAGAGTGACTCTGGGGTGGGTCAATTTACTTTAGACCCATTGACTTTGCACAGAGGTGATTTATTTGGGGTAAGTCATTTCACAAAAATATGTCAGTCACCTTAAAGTGACTAAGGTGTGCACCAATGTACATATATTGTCCACCCACTGTGGTGCAATGACTCACCTTGTCCGGGGGTGTAGGGGTGAGTCACACAATTGACAAGTGCATAAGTGTCATAGCCCTTAACGTCTGCTTTGATTTAACATTACAATATTAGTCTTTAAAGGCTAAAGAGGTTTTATCTAGGCCCCTTTTTGAAGATATGGGAAAAATAATGTTTTCTTTTAAAACTGACATTAAAATCCGCAGGGTGGTACTTTTATTTGGCGGCCAATCAGTGACCATAAATTAAAAACCTATTTTATTTTGGCCCATATTTACCTAACAATTCACTGCTACATGTACAGTATACAAAACACTCTTACCATACTAGTGAAAATTTTGACTTCTTCTTTACAAGCCACTATTAAAACAATTCAATGCAAAATATCAATAACAAAACAGGTAGTGTAAATATACACTTCATACATAGTTGATAAAGTTGAGTCAGATCACATGTGGTACCTCTCTGTTACCATGACAATCATGTGTTTTGTTGTTTAGTATTCTCAGTATGTGGCTGACTGCTGACATGCCTCCTGTGCCAGAGTAGATAAAGGTCAAACTAGGGAGGATTTCCAGAATTTGTGTGATCCACAGCTGAAGCGTCTCAATGTGGCCTGTCATTTTTTTTTTATCACAGAAAGGTCAAACGAGGTCAACTTTCTGTACTTGTTTGGGCATTATGCAGTTACGTTCCTTTTTTGTAACTTGTATGCTTTTTGAAGCTTCATCTACAGTACATAGGATATATACAGTAGGAACCTGTATGTTTCAAACTTCTCAATAAGTTGGGTCATGTTTTGATTTTTTTGTCCTTTCAAGTGAACCCCCCCAAATATGTCAGTGAAAAGTGGTTGCAATTAATTCTGTTAAAAAAGAAGATGCAGATTTTCCAGTCACTACTGTAACTCCTTCAGGACTGTTTTACAGTACAGCTTTTATCCCACTTAAAGGAGACATTATGTCTGATTGATACAGTCTCCATTCTATATGATAGAGGATTCAACACCACCATTAACAGCAAATCAAAATCTTATTCCTGTCAAATTTTGTTGATTTTTAATTCTTATAACCTCTTGCATCCCTGATCATGAAACTCTTACAAATACAGATACATTCGTTAATCAATCTCGTTCCCTGCAAAAAAATGTTGAAAATCTTCCTCCCTTTACGCAAAATTGGGGAAAATATATGAAGCTATTCTGAAAGCCATGTTAGACTTAAAATAGCCGTTTGTTTTGTAGCCTCTATCAAATTTATTTAGATACCTAATTGATAAATTACTAAATAGCAATCAACATTTATTTAGCAAGGCATTTTCACCCTACAGACCCCTAGCTTTGCTGTTTCACAGGGGTGGCCCGCCCCACCCCTCCGTGGGTCCATCCTGCCTCCTGGGGGTTCGCCTTTCCCCTAGGGGTCCCCTTTCCCCCTAGGGTCCACCCTTCCTCTAGGGGTCTGCCCTGCCCCCTAGGGGTCCGCCCTGCCCCTCATGAGAAAAATATATATATATTTTTTTCTTTTAGATATTTTTATATTTTTAACTTAATGATCTTAATTAGCATCATAAATGAAATACCTCACATGGATACAGAACACAGAATGATAGCATAATAAGCAATTGTCCTGTTTAGCTAATGATTGGTCCTTATCATTCGGAATAGCTTCATTCTGAGATGCATGATTGTAGCTAAAATCCCAGAGCTTCTTCACCAGGGGATCAAGCTTTAAAGGGACCCCATGACTCCACACCCAAAATATGCAGCGCTTCGCATGGGCATTAATGTGCTCCTCAACAAGTCTAGCACCCTGCCCCTTTTTAAATCAAGCTAGGGGTCTGCCCTAAAATTCAGATTTGTATATGATCAATGTAAATAGTGTGATTTACAGTAACTTTGGTAATATAAAACGACTGGAATTTCATTTGTAAGACTTCAAAAACTGTCTCAAATTTTCACAGACCTTGCACCCAAGGACGAAAGCTTTTAGATATTTTTGTAGTGAATGGATTGTGAATATTTCTATTGTTATTGTTATATCTAATGGATTGTGAATATATCTTGCAATTTTAAAGAGTTTTATGACCAGGGATGCTAGAATATTTAATTAAGAATCAAAAATCAACAAAATGTGAGATTTTTTCTAAGCAACCTAAGACTAATGACCTGTTTGGTTGCCATTTCAAGTGTGGCTTATAGACTGACAACAAGCTTGTTTTTTTTTCTTTCTGCGAGTTCCAATTGCTAGCTTCTTTTAAAACAATGACCTACATAGTTCCTATTGTAAGTTCATGGTGAGCTAGTTACAAACTCTTGGTGAGCTGAATAGCTGGCCATATCTATAAACATAAAAAACTCAAAATGTTGAGCTGGTAACTGTACGTTTATTCATAGGCTATTCATAGGCTATGAATAGCCTATGAACCAGTCTATGAATAGTCTATTCATAGACTATTTATAGGCTATTCATAGGCTATGTGGTAAGAATATATTCTCTATTATTTGGTTACAATCAATGTCAATTATGGATAGATCCCCATTCCTTTCCATCCATGTACTGTATAACACTTTCCTATACTCTCCTGCAAAGCGCATCAGACAACATTAATAATGGGGTAGGAGGGGGGAAACGCCACCAAAACTTCCATTTCATTGATTTTGTACATGTACAGCTATAGCTCAAATTTATATCAGGAAAAATAGTCCAATGCATTGAGTACTCTAAATCAATGATTGATGTGGTTCTAATTTTGAATTCTGGTCTAAATAATTTTCCATTTAGCTTTGAAGTTTTGCCTTTTACATGTAGATTCAGTAGGTGTGACAGACTAAAACCACCAGCGTTGCAGTATAATCAATAAATAAAGTTGTTGATTTTTCATGTGTAAAATTTGTAAATTGATTTTCGCACAATCTCTACATCTGTATTTGTACAATCTGTAAAGAACAGGTACTGCAAATATTTGCCATCTAGTGCAAAATACAACTTATACCAGTAAAATCGTACAGTAAGGCAAAAGCCATGTGTTTGACTAATATGACTGCAACTTCTTGTTCTCAATATTTCTGTTATGGTTCATGTGCAGTGTGGTTCGTGCGCAGTGTGGTTCGTGCGCAGCGCGGTTCGTGCGCAGCGTGGCTCGCGGCGCAGCGGTTCGCGCAGCGTGCACAGTGCGGCTGGTCGCGCGCAGCGTGGTGCGGCTGGTGCGCGCAGTGCGGCTCGTGGGCAGCGTGGCTCGGCGCAGCAGTGCGGTTCGCGCGCAGTCGCGGTTCGGCGCAGTCGCGGTTCGGCGCAGTGCGGCAGCGTGGCTCGGCGCAGTGCGGTTCGTGCGCAGTGCGGTTCGTGCGCAGTGCGGTTCGTGCGCAGTGCTGTTCGTGCGCAGTGCGGTTCGTGCGCAGTGCGGTTCATGCGCAGTGCGGCTCGTGTGCAGTGCGCTTCATGTGCAGATTCATGTTTCGTAAATTTTTGTGCAATTTAGGTAAAGTAATGTTGCGTTTACTTGTCTGTAATTCTCATTCATACTGATTTGTTGTTGAACAAAGTATGAAATGTTTGTTTGTTCAACATAAGTGTGAATTACTGTGTATAGATACATGCAAGTGTATACTGACACCATTTTTACTGTTTTGATCTCATTACCCACATATTCTGTACGTATATGTGGGGATGAGATAATGTAGTCACTTTGTTGTATAGGCAATTAACTGCCTGTACCTTCTACTCTACATGGCCACCCCCTTGATATTAGGGTGGGGGAGGGGGAGCCCTAGGGAGTCTCATATGATGACTTCATATTACGGGTTAGGGGTGATAAGTTTTTGGAACAGAACAAAACTGAGTGATTTTTGCATGTCTGTGGGTGTGTGTGCATGTGTGCGTATGCAACAATTAATTTTGTGCCGCTTATAACTCAAAATTATAATACACACATCGAACTAAAATTGGTGGATGGGTACCCCTGGCCCAGAACTTTTGTCTCCAAGATTTTGGGGTCAAAGGTCACAGGTCAAATAAAACAAGTTTTTGGTGATGTCTGTATCTTTTGAAGAAATTACTTGGTATCTTTACAAATTGCATAGGTAGGTAGGTAGTAACATTCTAACGAAAAAAAAAAAAATAATAGGGGGTCTGTAAAAGGTCTGTATGCTTAAGGTGATGAGATAGCTAACAGAAAAGCAATCCATGGAGTTGCTGATCTCATTACTTTAAGCATACAGCATAGTGGGGAAATAGCTAACAGCATAGTGGGGGAAATATCTAAATTATTTCCCCCACAATGCTGTATGCTTAAAGTGATGAGATCAGCAACTCCATGGATTGCTTTCTTGTTAGCTATTTCCCCCACTATACTGTATGCTTAAGGTGATGAGATCAGCAACTCCATGGATTGCTTTCTTGTTAGCTACAGTATTTCCCCTACTATGCTGTATGCTTAAGGTGATGAGATCAGCAACTCCATGGATTGCTTTCTTGTTAGCTATTTCCCCCACTATGCTGTATGTTTAAAGTGATGAGATCAGTAACTCCATGGACTGCTTTCTTGTTAGCTACAGTATTTCCCCTATTATGCTGTATGCTTAAGGTGATGAGATCAGCAACTCCATGGATTGCTTTCTTGTTAGCTACAGTATTTCCCCTACTATGCTGTATGCTTAAGGTGATGAGATCAGCAACTCCATGGATTGCTTTCTTGTTAGCTACAGTATTTCCCCTACTATGCTGTATGCTTAAGGTGATGAGATCAGCAACTCCATGGATTGCTTTCTTCGTTAGCTATTTCCCCCACTATAAATCAGCAACTTCATGGATTGCTTTCTTGTTAGCTATTTCCCCCACTATGCTGTATGCTTAAGGTGATGAGATCAGCAACTCCATGAATTACTTTCCTGTTAGCTATTTCCCCCACTATGCTGTATACTTAGGATGATGAGATCAGCAACTCCATGGATTGCTTTCTTGTTTTGCACAGCAGAACTGTATATCAAGTCTGCATTTGCAAACTGATGCGATAGGGAACATGTCATGATTGTCATCCTCTTAAACAGTCCAAACCTTTACCGTTAATTTTCTCCTGCTATGGAGATTGAGGCTTGTCTAAGCAAATTCTTCCTTCGCTTCTTTTCCCCTGGGTGTGGAGATTGAGGCTTGTCTAAGCAAATTCTTCCTCCGCTCCTTTTCTCCTGCTATGGAGATTGAGGCTTGTCTAAGCAAATTCTTCCTTCGCTTCTTTTCCCCTGGGTGTGGAGATTGAGGCTTGTCTAAGCAAATTCTTCCTCCGCTCCTTTTCTCCTGCTATGGAGATTGAGGCTTTTCTAAGCAAATTCTTCCTTCGCTTCTTTTCCCCTGGGTGTGGAGATTGAGGCTTGTCTAAGCAAATTCTTCCTCCGCTCCTTTTCTCCTGCTATGGAGATTGAGGCTTGTCTAAGCAAATTCTTCCTTCGCTTCTTTTCCCCTGGGTGTGAAGATTGAGGCTTGTCTAAGCAAATTCTTCCTCCGCTCCTTTTCTCCTGCTATGGAGATTGAGGCTTGTCTAAGCAAATTCTTCCACCGCTTCTTTTCTCCTGCTATGGAGATTGAGGCTTGTCTAAGCAAATTCTTCCTTCGCTTCTTTTCCCCTGGGTGTGGAGATTGAGGCTTGTCTAAGCAAATTCTTCCTCCGCTCCTTTTCTCCTGCTATGGAGATTGAGGCTTGTCTAAGCAAATTCTTCCACCGCTTCTTTTCCCCTGCGTGTGGAGATTAAGGCTTGTCTAAGCAAATTCTTCCTCCGCTCCTTTTCTCCTGCGTGTGGAGATTGAGGCTTGTCTAAGCAAATTCTTTCTCCGCTCCTTTTCTCCTGGGTGTGAAGAATGAGGCTTCTCTAAGCAAATTATTCCTCTCTTCCTGTCTCTTGCTACTACGTACTGCAGCATCTATCCAGGTGTTACAACCAAAATTGTCTATCTCCTTCTCTACCTCTCTTCTCCATGTTGTTTCAGGTCTTCCCTTTTTTTCTTCTAGATGTATTTCTTCTGGTGTCCACGTGATAGCTGTAGATCTGGTACATGTATAATTTTCTCCTTCCTTTCTTAATATGTGGCCCAACCCTAGCTGAAACCTTACTGTCTTAAAAGAAAAGATCAAAAATATTCACTAAACAAAATCTGGAAATTTTTTCATGGCTTAAGCCTACGGAAGTTGGGGTGAATATTGCTGTACTGTACTGCAGGCTTACTATGACTGCTTTTCAGAGCTTAGAAAGCGAAACTATTTGATTTATATCACTCCTTCCTCATTGTATTAAGGTTAATGTGCCACAGCATTCTGTATTTCCTGAATGCTAACCATTTTTTGAATAAAAATTAACACAGATGAATTCATATACATGTGTTTTGGACATCTGCCGATGGTACAAGTTAATTATATACTTCTTACTGCCGCTCTACAGTCTTAGAGATCTATATGCACAGCTTTCAGTGTAAAACTGCAGTAAGTGAATTGACTATATCAAAGAATGGTGACGTGCTCAATAATAGGACATGCAGGTTTTTTTTAGGAAAAATAGGAGAGGAAAAATGATAATTTAAAGCACATCTGTTGAAAATCCTGGGCAGGCAAGTAATTTTTGAAACTCTTCTGCTGCACTAAAACCCAAGCATTTCTTGAGGTTAATGCTTCTTGTATTGTCAGTATGTTACATTAGACTGTTGTTCTTTGTTAAGCGAGATTGGATTCTTATAAAAGGGAGGAATTACCCTATTAAAGTACAGATCTGAATTTTGCTAGCAGGGGTCAAAATTATGATTTTTGCTAGTAGGGGTTAAAATTATGAATTTTGCTAGCAGGGGTCAAAATTATAATTTTCACTAGCAGGGGTTAAAAATATGAATTTTGCTAGCAGGGGTCAAAATTATGATTTTTGCTAGCAGGGGTTGAAATTAAGAATTTTGCTAGCAGGGGTAAAAATTCTGAATTTTGCTAGCAGGGGTTGAAATTCTGATTTTTGCTAGCAGGGGTAAAAATTCTGATTTTTGCTAGCAGGGGTAAAATTTTGATTTTTGCTAGCAGGGGTAAAATTATGATTTTTGCTAGCAGGGGTACAAATTATGATTTTTGCTAGCAGGGGTAAAAATTCTGATTTTCGCTAGCAGGAGGTCGAAATTCACATTTTTTGCTACATCAGATTTCACTGTTCCAACTTTTTGCTGATAACGGGACAAAGTTTTTTCTTTAAAATAGGCTTAATTTGCTACTACATGTACTTCTAATAAAGAAATTTTATTGGTTGATGATATGTGGAATTAGGAAATATATAACGTTATACATTTGCATACAGTCGTACACATGCACTCAGCCTTGCATACAGTATGTGTATTCATGATTGTTTGTGCTGACAATTGCAGGCAAGCTGGGGAAAGCTTTTTCTTACTGAAACTTTGTGAACTATTTAAGAAATAATCTTGTTTGACAATATGCATTTATTTTTGAACAGAAATCAATTTATTGATCAATGATGTCACATTCTTGTGAAAAGAACATGGTGTCGCCAGAACAGAGGTGTGTGAATATTCAATGTTCTTGCATAGAAAAAAACACTGATTTTGAAATAGCGGAACAGTGGGAAATTCGATCCTTGGCTAGAGTTTAGTCTGTTTGAAATGTGCTTTTCGCTGGTACAATATCTGTTTAGATTGTCACAAAGACACTTGGCTAAATTTTATTCATTTTATTTTCCTTAGATTCAGAGATGCTTTGGCTCGTCAAGAGAACATGCAGTCAATTCCAGTCCAAGAGAGAGATTTAGAAAATGGATCCCAACGGCTCTTTTTTCTTAACGGAAGGTTTCGTTGAATCTGATGGCATACTGGAGGAGGAGTTCCCTAGCCAGAGCGATAACGTCTTGGAAGATGAATGGTCCGGTAATTTCAATTTTGGAAAAGAGAAAATCAATTCTCTCGATGAATTTGAGGATTTGGAAAGAGTTGTTGAATTTGACAAAAAGTGGGGAAAGCGAGAGGAAGATTTTAACGAGAATGGCGTAATTTATGAAGGAAATACTAATAATTCTAATTCTGGTAGTGATCAGTCAGGTGACTCATTCCATAAACCAAAGCAAGGTGATATCTCCGAAAAGACCAATCATGCAAAGGACAATTATATTCAAGATGTAGAGGAGGGTATGGAAGATGAAGAAGATTTATCTAATTATTCTGACAGTCCCAGCAGACCTCCTGATGAAAATCAAGACCCCTCATCTGATTTTATCTTGATACGGTACATGGAGGAGACACCAAGAATGACTAACGATAATCCTGACGACAGAGTTTCCACTCTTTCCGTCAATTCCAGAGAGTCACGTGATTTTAGCTCTGTACATGATGATGAAGTCAGTAATGAAGATTATTTGCAAGGTGGAGTGGATTCAAATGATGATTATGCCGAAGAGGTGGTGAGGCAACTTGTTGAGGATGAGGATGATGGTGGCTTAGATTTAGAAGGCGACGAGGGCAGCAAAGAATCGTTTATCCATGGTAGATCAGTTGATCCTAGAGGTGGTTCATGCCACTCAAACGATCAGTTTGCTATGAATGATGACCGTGGCAACTACCAACGGAGCTGCCAGTCAGAGTTGGAGGATGAGGGACAAAGGTCATTAACATACGAGCAGCCATTGCCCGAAACAACTGAAGAACACTTTTCCGATGAGCAGTGGGATGACCTGGGTGATACAGTCATTCCTACCGCGACATACACTGCAGTAAAGACTGCTTCTACGCATGGAGAAAATGTAAACATCGATAGTGAGAGAAAAGACAGTAACGCAAGTCTTGACCACTTTAAACCAACTGCAGTTTCTACTAAGAGGTCTGTGCAGAGAAGAGATTCCAATGTCAAGACGAAGGACTTCTTGTCTCCTGTTCGGTCCAAAAATCATCCCCTGGACACAAGTCTCATAACTCCTGAAAGGATACCCAGATTGAACTTGCAGAAGAAATCCGCAGGGAGTGTGTCCGATATTAGCCTGCCCTCACACCAGACCAGCGAGGAGTTGACCAATAGACTACTGGATGAGAAAAAAACCCGGAGGCAAGCCGATGAGATGGTTCACCAGCTCCAGTTTGATTACGATGAACTGCTTGAGAAGTATGCTCAGGCTGAGAATACAATCGACCAGATGCGGCTTGGGGCAAAGGTCAACTTATATTCAGATGGACCCAAGGGAGGTCAGAGTAGTAGTGGACAGGTGACCCATTTGAAACAAGCCCAGATTATACAACTGAGTGGACCTCAGAGGGCCAGTGTAACCACCATGGACCCTTACAGGTATGTCTCTTTTTGCCTTTTGGAGAGGATTCATGAACTAATTGCACTGATTAGCCTATTTGGAATTAATTCTGACAACCTCACAATCTCAAAATCTTTTGATCTAAGTCCAACAGGTGTTTGTATTTACAGCTTATGTTTAATTTTGAATCTTTTTCAAGGGGACAGAAAACTAGAAATTAATCTAAAACCATCATGACTAAAAATGAAGTTTTTTGAGTAATTTGAGGATGTGATATCACAAGTATTATTTTATTATTATTATTTTATTTCCACATAATAAAGCTGAGTGTACATGGGTACTCGCCTGAAAGGTCAGGTACCTGGTATGCAAATATCGGGTACATATACCTGAAAAAAAATAGATAGAAAAATATATGTATATATATATATATATATATTTTTTGTTGTTGTTGTTGCTGTATCTAACATTTTTGTGGAACTGGCGTTTTATTATTATTATTTTTCAAGAATGTTGCTAATTTTTTTGTACAAGTGAAGCGTAGTTACCGTAATTTCATTGTTAGCCCAGTAATATACCACTTCAGTGAAAAACAATTTGATCTGGATACCCGAATCGGAACTGGGTAACAGTAATGGGTACCCGCTTCCGATATTTTGCTACCTGACTCAGGTCTACTACATAAACCAGAAAGTACTTTAAATTTAACCCGTAATTAACAGAATATGGTTTACCTTATTCACCATTTTGTTTCTTTGATTAATGTACAGTAAGATGCCGATGCATGACCACTATTCATCATCTAAATTCTAATTTAATTCTGAGAGATGTCCTTGTTATTTTGGAGGCAGGTGTATTTTGGAGCAGGTGTAGTCAGTTCTGTTTTTCTTTGGTTTTACTCACTCAGCTCTGACAGAAGAAATAGTGTACACTCCTTACCACACCAAACCAGGGGTGAAGTCGGAAGTCAGTCAGATGGTGTCGATGGCTTTGCAGATCAGCGCCAGCGAGAGAAGGAAATGAGAGGAAAGGTTGCCGATCTGAAAGAGCAGGTAAGGACTTTGATGTGACTGCTATGGCATAGAGGTGTAGACACTCAGTGGTTATGGAGTCCCGGGTTCAACTCTTGTTGCAAGCCCTTCATTGTGTCCTTGAGCAAGACACTTCACTCTGCTTGCTCCAGCTCACTCAGCTGTAAAATGAGTACCAGCACTGCTGGGGAGTCGGGAAGCGGGTGGGGAGGAAGGGGAGGGGGATTAGCCTGCGATGAACTGGCATCCTTCCCAGGGGTAGTCGTGTGCTCTCATTTAATTACGCCAAGAAAACTGGAGATAAACGTTGGCCTCATGGGTCTTCATGGCTTAAGAATTAAAACTAACTACTGTATCCACATGGCACTCACTTGTATACAGGTGAATAAAGTCATTGTATCATGATCCACAACAGACAACAGTCAACCAACATCTTTTGAATCACTAAATATAAAGAATAGTTTAATTTGCAGGATTCATTTCACGATCAAATTCTACCGTACCAGGAGATCAAGGATTTATTACCAATAGTTTCTCATGAAATCAACAATATGAATACCTTAAAGGATTAGTTTAGTGGTCAAGCAAGTTTATCATATGTGAAAGAGGTCTTCAAAAGAAACAAAACGGTGAAGAAAGCATTCAAAAATCTTATTATCTTAAAGAGATATTCAAGTTTAAAGCTCTGTCTGATCTGTATAGGAATGACTAGTGTAGTGAGTCTACTATGGAAAGTTGGCCTCACATTCTTAACAATTGCTAATGGGTTTTAAAGAAAGTTTATTTAAATTTTTACTACTTAAAATATTTTTTTTCCTCAAGCTTTCTTCAGGTGATGATAAGTTATAACTACCCTTACTAGATTTAGTTTTACTACTTTTTTGACATGTCCCATAGTTTTTAAGCCTCAAAATTGTAAGACAAAATATGATAGAATACATAAAGACTTTGAATCTGAGGCTATGACATAACAACTAGTCTTGACTTAAGTCGTTTCTTCACAAATGATACCAGAACTATAACTATATACATAACTATACACTTAACTATCTCTTTAACGGAATATGCTTTTTGAATGCTTCTGTTTCTTTTGAAGTCCTCTTTCATATTACATGTACTTGCTAATTCTTCAATGAACAGGTATTCACCAGAAAGAACTTTAAATCATGAACATAATGGTCTTTAAGCTATGTCAAGAGCATGGTTTCTAAATTTGGATGTTTGAACAATAAATGAAATATGCAAAAGTTGTTATGCATGAAAGTGGGGATAGTTAAGAATACTAAGAATTTGTAATGTAATTCTTTAAAATGCAGTCACTGAAATTCATCAGATTGTTTTTTCCCTGCTTAACTTGTAATTAAGGGTGTGACTAGAACAATGTTCCATCATATTCATCTGCTTTCATTCAGATAACATTGGTGGGGCTGAGATTGAAAAGCACTAAGTTAACTTAGCTACCTTATGGAAATTCATACGTTTTCTTGTTGTGATGTCACAAATTTTGAATACAATTTACACAAATTATTATAAAAAGGCCTTAGAATTCAAAATGCTGTAAAATGTGAATTTTAAACAGTAGCGGCATAGGCAAGAAGGGAGGAGGTGGGGTGGGGGAGTGATTTTCTCCACTTTCCCCAGAAAAATGTGTAAAGTGACACATTTTGTCCGATTTATAGGCATTTGCCCCAATGAGACAAAATTTCCCCTCTCTTGCCATTACCAAAATACTGGCGCTGTCAATGATTTTAACAGATTTTGATGAAATGTTTTGCTATTTTCATGGTTTATAGCTTATTTTCTTCCAATTAAGCTCAAGTTGTTGCTTCCAAGATTTTTAAAGTGTATGGATGTGTATGAGGGTGTTTCAACTGACGTCATGAAGTCACGTGACTTTGTTTACATTGCCATTTTGTTGGTCAAAACCACTGTTGTCTGCTGTACACTTAATTAGACTTGCATACGTTTGCATGTTGTTATATAAGATTATTATTTTGTAAGATAATTTTGCTGGAATCTTGCTGTGCCGTTGGTTACACTAATAGATGTGTGCGGGGGATTAAAAAGACATTTTCTCGATTTCTATCTGATCCTGATCAACGTTTGAAGTGGGTTTCTGCTGTACGACCTGACGGCTTTGAACCTACGGTAGGCCTATACACACTAAGATTTGCAGCAAGCACTTTATATCAGGCATGTAGGCTTTGTCTGAGTATAACGAACAATCAAATGGCGTCAACGTTAAAGTTACTCTTAGTATATTTGGTGAAAATATTAGTTAAGGAAATATCAAGAAAAATTGGAAACGAGCAAAAAACTGCAATCAGTAAAATTCGCTGAGCTGGGACTGGTAAGTTAGCATGTAGTATGTTTGTTGTATACGTGTGACGTGACTGAGCTGTGTGAAGACGTGTGAAACGCAACGACGTCACTGCCCTGCAAACTGGAGTCCAGTTGAGTCATGTGATGAAATCCCTCTATAGCCATTGTACGGCTGGGTTTCATGGATTACTTCAGGGATCCTCGTCTCCATGCATCTTATATGATACAGGGAAAAGACAAACAATTGTTAAGGAACTGTCTTGATGTGATGTCCACTTAGATATTGATTTCTTAGCTTGTAAAAAAGTGTGTTTGAAAGACTGGGGTAGAAAATTGACTGTAAATGAGTGACATCACTGTTTTAAAGGACTACGGACGTTAGCAGATTTTAGATATGTGAAAGAGCATGGAATTCTGAATAGAATAGTTTTTAAATTTTATAAAAAGCTTTTTTAGTTTTCAAGTTATGGCTAAACAAAGTTTTAGGATTTGTTAATTTGTCCCGAATTTGTGATAAACTAAGAGGAACACTTCTCAAAATCTTTATATAATTCTTCAAATTCTGTTCTTCAAATTCAGCTACTGTACTTGTAAATTTCAGAATGTCTTTTCTAGATACATGATGATTGGGGGTGTGACATAGCTCCATGAAATTTTGTTAAAAGTCTTATTCTATATTTCAGACAAAATTGACAGAGGAATAAAAAACATAGGTTTTACAAAAGGTAATGAAGGATCCTTCTCCAATTGATGTCACACATTATTGTGCGATAATTGAGCTAAACATTACAAATGCTGTAAATTGCTCAATTTTTAACCAATTTATTGCTGTTTTAATGGTTTAAATCTTATTTTAAACCAATTAAGCCCATGTTGCCTCTAGATGTCCATAGTCCTTTAAGGTGAATTGCAAACCATGATATTGCAGAAATGCCCTTAAAATTTGTCATTTCACATTTTAAAACTTCAGAATCTTGATAATTTTCAGATACTTATGCAAATTTGGGATGTATAAAGAAGCTGATCTCTCTGTTTTATCTCATATTTACATATTCAAATCTCCTGCCACATTTTATTGAAAGGAAACAACTAACTGTATTTAAAGAGATTTTGCATGGTTGCTAACTACACACCAGTCAGTTGTAAAGCTGAAAAAGAATATTTCATCATTTTCAGTGACTTGAAATTTGGGGGAATTTTTTTTTTTTTAAATCTTCAGCTGTCTGCCCCTTCATATGTCACAAATTTAAAGTGTACATGGAAAACTTTTAAATATTAAAAGAAGTATAAAGTTTGTTTTTGTGGATGATTTAATTTACATATATTATTTGCTGGCAGTGCTTCAGCAATAGCATTAAGACTAGAGTTGGGTCCCTGAGTATCTTGGTAGCAGCCAAATGGTTGGGTAATGAGAATATCAGGTATTGGTACACAAAGCAAATTGGGAATTTAGTGAGTAATAGTGGATACATAGATACCTGAATGCATATTTCCCCATTAATTGTGCCACTATTTGAACACCTATAAGTTACTAGCTAGAATTCTTCTTCAAACACTCTATTTTACTTTTATTCTTTTAGATTGATTTCTTCTTGAAAGCAATTGCCGATGGCCATATACAACCAAACCAGCAGCGGGACCTCTTTGACCGGTTGAAACAGGATCTGACCCAACTTGAAGGGGATTACTTACAAGCAAAGGAGGACCACAAAGAGAGACAGAGGAGAAGCGTGTTTAAAGATGAAGAGGTGACCTTTGACCCTGAGAGGTCACTTGATGGTCAGATTTTCCAGATCGGGATGAAGATGGAGGATGTTCAAGAAAGAGTAGAGGTAAAGGAGAGGTTTTGTTCATAATGTGGTAATTGTAATGTCTGTATTTTAATTACAATGATAGTTACACTAATTTATGTTTTCATTTTGTCTACATTCTTCTAAATGGGAAGTTAACAATAAGAAGAAATTCAATTTTAAGTTCATAAAATTTGTACAGTGCATTATCTAAAAATGACTTATTTGGATGCACGTGAAATAATGCAAGAAAATGTTATGGGTAGGGTACAATTTTTAATCAAGCACAATCAAAAGATCAGCAGGCAGAGAGGTAGGACGGAAAGTGAAGGTGGGTGGAGATGGTGGGTGAATGCAGACAGATGGGATTGGGGTGAAGGTGTGGAGATGGTGGGTGAATGCAGACAGATGGGATTGGGGTGAAGGTGTGGAGATGGTGGGTGAATGCAGACAGATGGGATTGGGGTGAAGGTGTGGAGATGGTGGGTGAATGCAGACAGATGGGATTGGGGTGAAGGTGTGGAGATGGTGGGTGAATGCAGACAGATGGGATTGGGGTGAAGGTGTGGAGATGGTGGGTGAATGCAGACAGATGGGATTGGGGTGAATGTGTGGAGATGGTGGGTGAATGCAGACAGATGGGATTGGGGTGAAGGTGTGGAGATGGTGGATGAATGCAGACAGATGGGATTGGGGTGAAGGTGTGGAGATGGCGGGTGAATGCAGACAGATGGGATTGGGGTGAAGGTGTGGAGATGGTGGGTGAATGCAGACAGATGGGATTGGGGTGAAGGTGTGGAGATGGTGGGTGAATGCAGACAGATGGGATTGGGGTGAAGGTGTGGAGATGGTGGATGAATGCAGACAGATGGGATTGGGGTGAAGGTGTGGAGATGGTGGGTGAATGCAGACAGATGGGATTGGGGTGAAGGTGTGGAGATGGTGTGTGAATGCAGACAGATGGGATTGGGGTGAAGGTGTGGAGATGGTGGGTGAATGCAGACAGATGGGATTGGGGTGAAGGTGTGGAGATGGTGGGTGAATGCAGACAGATGGGATTAGGGGTGAAGGTGTGGAGATGGTGGGTGAATGCAGACAGATGGGATTGGGGTGAAGGTGTGGAGATGGTGGGTGAATGCAGACAGATGGGATTAGGGTGAAGGTGTGGAGATGGTGGATGAATGCAGAAAGATGGGATTGGGGTGAAGGTGTGGAGATGGTGGGTGAATGCAGACAGATGGGATTGGGGTGAAGGTGTGGAGATGGTGGGTGAATGCAGACAGATGGGATTGGGGTGAAGGTGTGGAGATGGTGGGTGAATGCAGACAGATGGGATTGGGGTGAAGGTGTGGAGATGGTGGGTGAATGCAGACAGATGGGATTGGGGTGAAGGTGTGGAGATGGTAGGTGAATGCAGACAGATGGGATTGGGGTGAAGGTGTGGAGATGGTGGGTGAATGCAGACAGATGGGATTGGGGTGAAGGTGTGGAGATGGTGGGTGAATGCAGACAGATGGGATTGGGGTGAAGGTGTGGAGATGGTGGGTGAATGCAGACAGATGGGATTGGGGTGAAGTGTTGGTGATAGTGCTGTGAACGATTGGCAACTTTGCTAAATGTGTAATCGCCCAAATTTGCCAGCGTTTAGCGATTAATCGCGATTAGTTCTGAAACTTTCCAATAGCACAAAAAAAATGCCCCCAAACGATACTAAGTCAAATAAAATCGCGCAGCTAGTAAATTAGAAGTATTGACTCCCATGTACAAATAAACGCTGCAATTCTGATTTCAAAATCATAAAAAGATTATTTATACAGTATTAAAAATCTTTTTCATAGAAAATATGAATGGAAATTTGGTTGAGAAAATACAGAACACTTCTCTTCAACGTCACTTAGTCCTGATCGCACGTGACTGCTTTGCTGTTTTCTCTGTGTTTATCATGCATTATACATAAGTATGCCTTGCCGTATAGAATTTCAAAACTGCGCCACCACTCGGAAATCAAATTCATTAGGATCCTCTGCCGAGATGTTCACTTTCTCTGCAAAGCGTGCTGCAACTCAGCTCTGTGTTTAAACCTATTTTTTAATTTTATTTTGTAGTGTTTATTTTCTTTTTGTACAATTGATTTGACTCACCAGGTAATATTTACATGTTTTGACAGTGTAATTTTTGGTCAGTTTTACAGCGTGTGAAACGGAATTTTGATCTTCTTGTAATGTACATTCACGGTGCATATCACAAACTTTTCAGCTAAATCAAAAGCAAGAAATATCCCCATGGATAAGTGATTACTGCCAATTTCTGCTTCTTGCATTTACAAGGATTATTCTAATTCAGGATTATTCTAATCCTGTTGAAAATTTGTAAAAGTCATGCAATGGAATTTTGTGGGCCATCTTTGTGTGTTGTTTGAATGGTATTGATTTTCAATGGCAAGGTTGAACAACAAAAGCGATTAATTGCGAGTAGTTTTTTTGTAAAATTTTATTTCACATGCAATCATTTACATGTAGCAATTAATCGCTAGATGTTCACATCAGTAGTTGGTGAATGATTAAGAGAAATGATTGTTGTCTAGAAGATGATTGGTCGTGATGAGATGAAGGAATTGGTGATAGATAGATTGGTTTAGTGGAAACTGGATGTTACAGAGCAAGATTGAAAAGTGAGTTGTAGCTTGAGGGGTAACCATTCAACTCAAGTATTCAAAAAATAGTATAAGCTATTCTACTTACCCCGGCGTTGGTGTCCGGTTAAAGTTTTTTTTGTTTTGCTGTTTAAGTTTTTGGATGAGTTTGTTTGTTATGATAATGAATTCTTGACATGAATAACAATTAAAGTGTTAATCTTGGGATGAATGAAGAAGCAAATAAAAGTGTTCTTGGCTTAAAAGAATTTGAAATTAGGTGTCTTGGATATGAAAAGAATTTTTACAATAAGTGGATTGTTGGGTAGAAGATGACATGATGATAAGCAGATGTAGGATGAGGGTGGGATTTCATGTGGGACAGGGTGGGATTGTATGTAGGGCAGGGTGGGGTGGCATGTGGGACAGAAAATGGGATATTATGTTGGACAGGGTGGGTTGGCATGTTGGTCAGGATGGGGTTGGCATGTTGGTCAGGATTGGTTGGTATGTTGGACAGGGTGGGATGGCATGTTGGACAGGGTGGATTGTCATGTTGCACAGGGTGGGTTGGCATGTGGGACAAGGTGGGTTGGCATGTTTGATGGTAGAATGGCATGTGGGATGTGTAGTGGGTTGTCATCTGGATTTCTGATGAATTGTATAATGAAAAATAGCAGACACAATTTTTGTTAGGTGGGTTGGCATGCGACGCAGGGTGGGTTGGCATGTGATGACAAGGTGGGTTTGCATGTGGGACAGGGTGGGTTGGCATGCGGCGTAGGGTGGATTGGCATGTGGGACAGGGTGGATTTGCATGTGGGACAGGGTGGGTTGGCATGTGGGACAGGGTGGGTTGGCATGTGGGGCAGGGTGGAATGGCATGTGAGACATGTGGTGGGTTATCATCTGGATTTCAGATGACTTACATAATGAAAAAGAAGCCAAACTTTTTGTTGGATGAATTGCATTATGCCACAAGAATGCATTGTTATATTTTAATCTTTTATTGACATAGGTAAGTCATGGGTCTCTTCTTGTTTTGTGACTGAATGGATATATATCGAAAAGAGGTGTTTCATTCATAAAGCTTGCTTTCATATGTTTTCTGAGTTACTGGGTGGGTAGTAACCATAGGCTTTTTTTGTTGTAAAATGTCTGATGCAACTTAAAGATATTTAGAGACTTATAGTAAAATGTGAAAATCTAAACAAAGGGAAAAGTAAGTGCATCCTTGAAAGCTCATGTAATTTGAAATAACTTCCCGTACAAGCCCCATTACCGGCATATACGTCCATCAACAAGCCCATTGTCTACGCTACCTGTGAATAGTTGAGCATACTGTCCTTCCGACAACTTTAGTTAGTAACATTTTTTCAGTGCAGAAGGGTTGTATAATTTTGTAATGCCTTATTGTGATATATAATTATCATGAAAATTAGAGTTAATCAGTGTATCATGAAGTTTAACAAAATCATTTTTAAGGTTTTCTTAAAAATATATTTTTTTTTGCACCTAGGAAAACTTGCGCAGTCAGCCTGTTCAGGAAACTACACCCAGTTTTCACATCATCAACCCCAGATGGATGACACCATTCCAGCCAATCAACATTCTGTACAGGCAGAGAGTGTTAACCTTAATGATCCGGAGGCAGTTCTATTGGAGAAGTAAGTTTTGTAATCATCCTTTAGGTTTACCATAACCCTAAATTGACTGAGGATTACCACTCCTAAACACTTAGGTGGGATGGGGGTGTAGGTGGGATGGGGGATGGGGGGTGTGCGGTGGGTGGGGGTAGTGGTGGGTGGGAGGGGGAGCGGTGGGTGGGTGGATGGGGGTAGCAGTGGGTGGGATGGGGGTAGCGGTGGGTGGGATGGGGGTAGCGGTGGGTGGGATGGGGGTAGCGGTGGGAGGGATGGGGGTAGTGGTGGGGTTTACACAAACAGTCCTCTTGTAGCTCTGAAAATGAATGTATTCTGTGTTGTCTGTTATTTGGATGGGACAAGTCAGTCAAAGTAACAAGGTCAGTCAAAAGATAAAACCTTTTGCTATGATATTTTTTTCCCAAACAAGTTAAAATCAATTATCAACATAAAGGTTTCATTCTGTCCTGGGATTGATTACAAATTGTTTTATGTGATTTTATTATAATTAATTAATCATTTTTGTAATCCTTTACTAACATTCTTTGAATAAGAGTTGTATAAAATCAAGTTTTATCAACTGTTTTATACATCACAAGTTTTCTTTGAAAAAAAAAAAATTCAAGTTTGATTCTGTCCTTGGGATTAGAATTATGCAAATTGTTCTGTAATAACCTATGAATTTCCTCATTATAGTTAATCAATTATTTTTTCAATCCTTCGCTAACGTTCTTTGAATATGAGTTGCTGAATACACAAAGAGTTTTGGATCTCCACCCTCCGCTCTTTTAGTGCATCACAACTTTTGCACACTTTGAAAATTCTTCCAAGTTTGATAGCTGTCACTTGGAAACTACAATACACTGTACAGCTTGGAAACTACAGTACACTGTACAGCTTGGAAACTACAGTACACTGTACAGCTTGGAAGCTACAGTACACTGTACAGCTGCTTTTGTATTCATCTGAGACTATTCTGTTTAGAATTTAAAGCACGCTCTGTTGAATATAAAATCCCTTCCTTTCAGTTTCTTGCTGTTGAAGAGGAGGTTAATAACTATAAATCTTTTGTTGATTTTTTTTTGGAGGGGATAAATGTTTGGTTATAGCCATATTGATTGTCAGATTATTAAATCCTTTGGGAGGGGGGGTAAATGTCTTTTTGATTGTCAGATTAATTTTATAGCCATATTAATTGTTAGATTAATAAAGGAGGTGGGGTAAATATCTGGGTATGGCCATATTGAGTCAGATTAATAAATTGTCTGGGTATAGCCATATTGATTGTCAGATTAATAAAGGCTGTGGGGGGAGTAACTGTCTGGGTATAGCCATATTGATTGTCAGATTTAATAAAAACCTAATTGTCAGATTAATCAAGCCTGTGGGGGTAAATGTCTGGTTATAGCCATATTATTTGTCAGATTAATAAAGCCTGTGGGGATAGTAAATGTCTGGGTATAGCCATATTGAGTCAGATTAATAAAGGCTGTGGGGAGGTCTGAATATAGCCATATTGATTGTCAGATTAATAAAGCTGTTTCAAAAACATGTACTAGGATTGATGACTTTTGATACATTTTCTTTTTTAGGTATAAAGCCCTAAAGCAACTACCAGCTACACCAAGGAGGGATAAAGAGATTCAGAAGTTAGTGCAGGTAAGCAATGTAATATTCACTCCATGGCAAAATCATGCAGTACAGTACCTGGTCAGAGCATCATGTTACAATGTCCACTCATATGCCTCAAGTTATATAGATTATACCCCTTCCTGTCCAGACTCTTTTGGACCCAGTAATTTCCACCCACACTAACCATCTGATACCCCTTTGATAACACACCTTTTTGGTCAGTCAGTATTGATATCGATGGCCTAAGGGAAGAAATCATGAAACTGGATTAATGCACCAATTTTTCTACACTTGCTCTTTAGGTTTGTGCAAGAAAATCTTTTATAAATTTAGAAAATATTAGTTGGGATGATTTTTTGCTTTCCTATCTGTGATGTGATATACATATTTACAGGTAAGATTATTTGGTGAGTTTGTAAAAACAGCTTTTTAGCTGGAAATCTTAAGAGCCATGATGTAAGTGGTGTTATATGTGCCACACAGATAGCCTATGGTCTGTAGATCTGACCTAATGTTTTTGTGGATGGGATAATGAATTTTAATGAGTATATATGCAAAGTATTAAGTAAATTTAAAGATCTTAATATATCCCTAACCAGGCTTCAAAAACACACAAAAAAGTTACTCGCCAGCCTCTTATACAGCTTGGCGAGTAAATTTATTACCAGTATTTCCACTCGCCAAGTATTTTCAACTACTCGCCAACATTTTCAACTGAAATTTGACAATTTTTGCGCAACTAGCATATGCCTCTGTATTGCCATTTTTCTGGGCCTGACTTCATGACTGTATGTACACAAAAAACATAGCAAGACTACACACACTCACAATAAAATAAAGTTTAAAAACAAATTAAAACCAACATGCACATACTTACTTGGATTGTTAATCATTAATTTGGGCCTACTGGCAGAAACAAGTAGGCCTCTTTGGCAGAAAGTTACACTCAATGCCTGTCATGGCTCCGGCCCATATATATATACATACTCTGTGCATATCTGTACTGTATGTAGTACATACTGATCCGATATCAGCGGCAGCTCAGTGAATTTTTTCTGGAATAGTTTGGAAAGTACAGTATTCTATGCATAAGAAAAGCTCAGAAGCTCCGCCCACCTAAAGAAATAAGATAGCGATAGAAATAGCGAGTCTAAACTTTTTATTTCCGTCAAGCAAAGACATTACTCAGAAGGCGTTCCCACCCATATTGACACTAGCGTATTTCTTGCAAGCTACATGTACGTTAGCCAATCAGATTTATCTGTGTAGCTGGGTCACGCATTATCTTGCTGAAAGCAACGAGATATTGCACAATTTTCCCAGATACGTCCGTTGCCTTCATACCATGCCGTTCACGGGACGTAAACAGTGTATATGGCTACACACAATAGGTAGTATTTAGGGTAATTAATGTTGATGGCTATCGGCCAAATATTGATTTATGTTTTGGATTTTAATGGAAATATCCCTTGTTTTTGTGTGTGTGGAGGCATATTTTTAGTAGAGAAAAACACAAGACAGTATTGTATGTTACACGAAATAAAACAATTTATCAAAGCAAGATTTTCCCTCCTCATGGCTTTATTAAGTGTTGAGTAACAGTATGTTATAATATTTTTTCTCGCCACAATTTTTGTTTACTTGCTGATGGTGTGTAGGCGAGTGATTTTTCCAAGCATGTCTCTAACTGTAGATTTGATTTGAATCAAACTTGGTGTGGTGGTGCTAACATTAGTTGGGAGAGTTTTGGGGTCATATGAAGTTGACCTCATTGATATTCTTGAGGTAGTAGGGTCTAAAATGATTTTGGTCAATATAGCTTGTTAACACACATATTTGATTGGTTTTACTAATATTTTGTCTATCCAAGTATAAAAGTTGTACAATAATTCAAATGCTTTTTCTATTTTCAGCATATATTTTCATTGGAACCTCAACACACAGTTGTGTTCTGTTTTTTTTGCTTTCCCCCTTGCTTTGTGACATGATATACAGTCTGGAAGTGTGCCTATTAATAGGAACATGTATAACACACTAGAATATTGAAATCACGCTGTTACATTGTTTAGACTTTGCAATAAAATGGCAAAGTTGCTAATTGATGTACATTAAATGGTGAAAATCATTGGTTTGAAAAACAGTTGAATTTTCAAAATGGCTGTTTCGCGTCTATAAGCCTAGCTCTATTGTATATTTTTTTTTTTAATTTTGAAAACGGTGTGGTGAACATATCAAATGGGAGTGGAAAAGTTTTAGCTATGATAGTAATAAAGGTATTTTCAGAAGTTTTAAGTTTCCCCTAGCAAAGATATTTTCCCAGACGTATTTCAAGTCTGAAAAATGTAACATTGCATAAGGCTTTAACGTTAGGATAGCAAAGGATCATGCGAAATATCACAAAATGGCGGCTTCCATGTAGCAAAATGTTTTCATTAATAGAAACATTTATATTCCCATTAATAGGCATGTTGCCAGACTGATATATCTATCTATCTATCTATCTATCTATCTATCTATCTATCTATCTATCTATCTATTTATCTATCTATCTATCTATCTATCTCTGTCTATCTATCTCTGCCTATCTATCTCTGTCTATCTATCTGTCTATCTGTATCTATCTATATATATGTATATATATCTATTTATCCATATATCCATATATATATATCTATATCTATCTATCTCTATCTATTTATCTATCTCTATTTATATATATATATATATATATACATATACATTATTATATGTGTGTGTGTAAGATTATTTTGTATACTATGATTCCTTTGCAGGAGCTGCACAAGTTACAAACAATTGATGAGGATGAGAGTCTGCCTAAGGGGTAAGATCAGTTATTGTTTCTACATGGTGTGAATTTTTTTTTGTATTTACACCTTTCAAACTTTTTTTAGATCAAACCATGTTATGTTAATCTATTGTCATTAAAAAAAAAAGATTTCAAACGACTTGAAAATTTAAATATAATTTTACATTAGTTGGCTAACCTGTTGATGAATTTGAATAAATATTGTTGACTACTGAGCAGCTTAAAGACATCTCCAATTGATTACCCGATGAGAAGAACTTATAATTCAAAGTAGAACAATAATTGAATTGCAAGCAGGTGTAATTTTTTCGTTTCTGTATTCATAGCTGACCAAAGCTAGAGAATATTTCAGTTCATATATACTTTGTAGATTTGAAGCATTCTGATTGGTTCACATCCGTTGTTAATCCTCTTCTTTAACCCTTAAACACCTGCCGAGTTCAAGACCTGACTGCAATTTTCAGAGGTTTTATTCAAACTTAATTTAAAAAAAATTTCTTTCATTATCTGTCATTAAAATTTTCTTTTATGTGAATACTAAGACAATGAACTTTACAATAAAAGAGTCAAAATGATGAAAATATAGTCATAAATATGATAATTTTGCAATTTTTCAGCAATAATACTAAACTTTTCACCTTTTTTAGCTTGTATTAATTTGCTTGTGAATAATGAAAATGGAGGATTTTTTAAGATGTATAAGTTGTTTTTGACATTCTCGTTCCATTGGTACCACTCAATTTTTTCCAATGCAAAACATGTGAAAATTATGAAAATAAAACAAGGAATTACCTCTGTAATTACGCACTAAAAACAAACCCTATAAGCTTCACAACACAGCATCGAACCCGTGACCTTCCACACAACACGCGTACATGCTGACCGCTGACCTGTGCAACAAACTGAAATCAGTGTGTTTGTTTATATTCTTATGATTTGGAGCATGATTGGGACATTAAGCTCACATTGGATAGTAGCGTAATACATATTATTTGACAGATCGTGGAGCTACCAGTTTATGTTTTTAGCGAAGGGCAGTTGTATTCCGCTCAGGAGCTACACTGTACTAGTTTTTAGAAAATTTGGTCTAAAACAGGCTGAAAATCATGGATTTTTGCAGACTTTCGCCAAAAAAGAGATTGATGATAGGTACTCTCAAAATTTGACCAGATTTGCACTCATTAAAGTGTTCACTACTGGTAGACATGTTCTAGGGCAAAGGGAAGGTCCTGAAATATAATTAGTAAGTGTTTTAAAGAAATAAAGATATTTGACAATTTTTTTAAATTTTTTCAAACCAGGTTTATTAGAAATTTTTAATATAACCTTCATAAAAATTGTTAGTTTATTGATACTAGAATAGCTCTTTCAAATTATACCACAATCAGTGTTGTAGGCCTATGGTAAGGTTTAGATTTTATTGTTTGAAAATAGCACTTCCAAATCGACAATAATATTTTCGATCCAGAGTATTAAGGGTTAATGCATGGTTTTGGTTTATCATACATATGATTGGATCAACAATTGAATGGAAGTAGTTCTGGCATATGCACCTAGTTTGTGGGCCAACAATTTTTGCTGCCAAGTCATCAGCTACAAACGCGATTGATCGGCTGTTTTCTACTGTTTTGTATACTGACGCAGGCTGTCGTTGTTTTTTACATTAATTGGAGGCCTTATGTAGCCCCCAGTCCTGCATCAGTATATATGCCAAAGAGTATTATGTGGGTTATATGATGAATAACTAAGATTCGAAAAGGTCTAGGGCCTAGGCCTTATGAGTTATACATAAAACAGGCAGCTTTCAAAATCTAATGTAACCGATAAGTTGAGCCAAAAACACTTTTGCAAAGGCCTTAAATTTTGTACAATTCCTTAAACGATAAAAAAATAAAATGAATGATGTAATGATGCTTTGTATGATAATTTAGGCATATGCCTAGTCGCTAGATTCAGCTGTACTTCCTATATTCAGTGCAGTCTGAACACGCCAAGAATCTTACCATAATTCTGCAGATGAGACATGCAGGATCAACCATTATAAATTCGGTGTTACAATCACGTCCTACACAGTGTAGGTCCCTATCATTTTACTTCAATCTTGTTCCAGTTTCACATTCCGCAACGAATTCGAGACATGTGTTATTTGCTCTATGAATGTGTTGATTAAAATCCAAATAATCTATTGGTTTGAAGAAATATTGATTCTCCCAGACTTTATTTTCTCATTTAAAAAGATTTACGAGCTTCTAAAACATGAACTAGCAAACATGAATCATGAATGAATAGATGAACGTACAGTGCAGTGCATTATGTAAGCACTGTGTGTGTGCGTACGTAACACAGTTAGTGTGCGTTTGTATTATATTAACAAGTCATGATGCGGGCCATGTTGCCATCATTATCAACTGGTTGTTTTCGTGGTTTATCTGTTAAATTTTCTCCCTTTCTATGATAGCTGGGTTTAGGTATCATATTTTCTAACAATTAGCAATAACTTGTATGTGATTTATGCATTTCAATACCACTTGTGAAAATGAATGTTATCTTTTGACAGTGTTACATTTTTTCAGTGCATTGTACTACTTTTTGATAAGTGATCAGAGAGAGCTTTGTAATCACATAGAGCATTAATATACATTAGCTATTCTCAGGGAAAAGAGTTGATATGAAAATTAGTTACAAAATAATATAGTTTATAAATGTTTCTCCCAATCTCATTGGTAATTTATCCCCTAAAGATGGAAATGTTGCTTAAAAATCGTAATCAGTATATATGAACAAGGTTAAAATATAATTTTTATGGATAATCCAGCTGATTAACAATAGAACGGGGGTAAATGATAACACTGGATTCACTGGGGCTACACCCTCGTGCATCACTTGCATTTATCCCCGTTGTATTGCTAATCTTTTGGATCAACTATAGAAAATAATAGTTTAACCTTTAATTTATGCACTCACTCACTAACTTTTGTCTTCGGTCCATGTGTCCCAAAAAGCTGCAGTGTACTCTCTCCAACGTATCCTGTCTCTGGCAACGTGTCTGGCTGCATTCCAAGAATTCCTCCCTAGCTACTCTCTTTCCTTCACTTCTGATCTTCTCCATGTCTTTCTTGGCTGCTTGGGCGTCATACTTTTCTTCTTCCTTCTGGCTTCCATGTTATTGCTGTCATGCAGTGGCTGTCCTCTTTTATTCTTAATACATGCCCAATCCATCTCCATCTTCTCATTTTAACTTCATTGGTAATTCTCCTTTGCTTAGTAAATCTCAATTATTTATCATTACACAACTATTATGGCCATCTGATCTTCAAAATTCTTCTCATGTATTTGAACATGAAGGTATCCCATTTCTTATTGTTGATCAAACCCACCATCAACAACCTTTCTCGTATCGACAACGTTTATATTACTCGTCTCAGAATAGGTCACACCCACCTCACTCACTTCCACCTCCTCATTGGCTCCCCCAACCCCTCTGCAACAATTGCCATTGCACCCTCACAATCCATCACGTTCTCCTTGCTTGCCCCCTGTACAGCCTTCCCAGAGCTTCCCTCGCTCCCCACAACTCAATTGCTGAGTTCTTTCAGAGAAATCCTCCGCATAAAATTATCTCCTTCCTTCATCATGCTTCCCTCTACAGCTATATTTAATTCTCCTCTTCCACCCCCTTCTCTCTACTTTGTTTTTGTTTCAACCATGCACCTCCTCTCTCAATCACAGCTTGCTGTCTTTTAATTCTTGTATTTCTCTTAATCTCCTCATGTTTTTTTTCCTTCCTACCTCTAGAATAATCAGACCTCTCAGGCACAATTTGACCCTCGTTGTTGTGGTGCAGTTAAGTCCTCTTCAAACAAACAAACAAACAGAATGATGTCATCTGCAAAATCAAGGTCTTGTTACCTTGACATAAACTTCATCTTATTCCAATGCTATTGGCTTCACTTGTCTTACGCATCACCCAGTCCACTATCATTAGAAAAATGAAACCAGACATTACATCGCCTTGTTTGACTCTCGTCTTATCTTGAAACCATTCTGACACCACCTTCATCTATTACAGCACATTCATTACCTTTTTAAAGTATTTTAACCATTGTGATAATTTTCTTTGGGGTACCATAAGCTGCCATTATTCCCCATAGTCTCTCCCTGTGTACTAAGTCGAACGCTTTTGCAAAGTCAACAAAGGTAATATAGAGGGTTGACTGCCATTCGACGACCTGTTCTAATATGTTGCGAATTATGAATAATTGTTTTGTGGTGTTTCTTCCTCTTCTGAACCCTGCTTGTTCAACTCTCAGCTTGCTGTCAACTGCGTTTCTGATTCTATTGATCAAAACACTCTCCCAAACACTTTGCTAAAGTAATACCTCTCCAATTGTTAATTTATGCACATTTGCCGTTATGATCGGAAAGACATCTGAAAATCTATTGATTGTTCCAATTTTCCTTATAAATTTCAGTCATTATGATTGGTAAATCTCTCCATGCCAGATGTTTATTGGTGGTCTAGTTAATTTGAATAATCTAAAAGTCAGAATTTCCTGTAATTCTGTAAAGGATGGCAGGAAATTAGAAATCAAATTTGAGAAATAAAAAATAAATTTCAGCATGGAATGCAAGTGTTACAGACTATGCTTGTGCACCCACATTTAGTGAAAATAATAATATTTAAAAAAAAAAAAAAAAATGTATTTTACAACAATTTATTATATACTTTGCTTTATTATCTGTTTTCCTGTGTAGCCCATCTGTGGGATCACGTTCATCAGCTAAGCCTGAACCAATGGGGAAGGAGCATTATGGTGACCAGCAATTTGAGAGAGATAGTGGGTGTGGAACACCAATTTCAAATAGCTCTCTCAACGTAAAGAAAAGACCTAAAGCTTCAGAGAAGAGGGTAAGTGCATCATCAACATGGTGTTATGACCATCTTAATGATCTTGTAACACTTGACCATCTAAAATATTTTGTAACACAAAATCTTTATTCTCAAGAGATATTTTTGTCGTTATATGAAATACTAAGGTGAATAATAGCACATGAAGTATTGACCAGATCGAACACGAACATAGGCAACAAGGCACTGTAATGGGCCAGACAATGGTTCAATGCGGCGTAAATATTGATGAAAAGAATCCTTCTACGTAATAGTGCTGCGAGAAGATCGTTGATGAGGGACCCAAGTTTTAAAAGACGTGGCCCCTTTGTCATGAACTTTCCAAAAAGATTGGTCGGGGAAACTGTTTCAGGCGTGGACTGCAATGTGGATGAAACTTCTGCCTGTAGAATAGGTTCTTGAGACATGGGTGTGAATTCATGGCCAGGCATAGACAGATTGAAAAGGGATAGCCATGGTGGTTTTGTTTTGACAAAAATTTCACTTAAAAAGATACAGTAGCTACAAATAGTTTTATTTTCATGTTTTGGTATTATGTTTCAAATTAAGTGTTGTTTTAGTTTGAAAATTGTATTTAATCTATTCAAAATTCATTTTTATTATTTAAAAGGTTTTATTCAATTGAAAAAAAGGTTTTTATATTGTAATTATAGAAATGTATGAAATTCTGATTAAAACAGTGTTGAAATTTTGAAAAACCTGATATATGTAGTTTGGTTATGTCTGATCAGTTTGAGATATATGCAAGATGGTATGAGTAGGAAGGCAGGTCAAATCCTATGTTATTGTTTTCATTTCATTCCTTCATTTTATATTTTGAAAGCTACTACCCCTCCACTCAGCCACTTTGCCATTTTCTCCAACTCAAAGGCTATTCTTACTTTTTTACTCAATCTTCAATGGGATAAACTCACATGCCACCTCCTCCTCCGGAAACTCCTTTCTCCCACCCTTTGCAGGAAAAGTGTTCTTTTCTTCTGAATACCCAGCCATGTTGGCATCCCTGGCAATGACAGGGCTGATGCAGCTGCTAAGCTTGTCCTCAACCTCCTCCCTACCCCTTTTCCCAAAACCCTCTCTGACATCAAACCGCTTATCGCTTCCCTTGTTCGTGACTGCTGGCAAACCTCATGGAACTCCCAAATTGATAACAAACTCCATGTCATCCAGCCCACAATTCTGATCAAATCCACCATCAACAACCTTTCTCGTATCGACAACGTTCATATTACCCATTTTAGAATTGGTCACACCCACCTCACTCACTCCCACCTCCTTATTGGCTCCCCCAACCCCTCTGCAACAATTGCCACTGCACCCTCACAATCCATCACGTTCTCCTTGCTTGCCCCCTGTACAACCTTCCCAGAGCTTCCCTCGCTCCCCACAACTCAATTGCTGAGTTCTTCCAGAAAAATCCTGTGGATGAAATTATCTCCTTCCTTCATCATGCTTCCCTCTACAACTCCTCTTCCATCCCCTCTCTACTTTGTTTTTGTTTCACCCATGCACCTCCTCTCTCGATCACAGCTTTCTGACTTTTTGTTCTTTAATTTCTCTCATTCTCCCCCTGTTTCCTTTCCTTCCTACCTCTAGAATGATCTGACCTCTCAGGCACAATTTGACCCTCGTCGCGTGGTGCCGTTAAGCCCTCATCAAACAAACAAACAAACTACCCTCAGACTATTGTGGCAGGAGATTCAAAATCAGTACTATCCCTCAGGTTATTGTGGCAGGAGATTTAATATCAGTTACCACCCCTCAGTCTATTGTGGCAATAGATTGAATCAGTTACTACCCCTCAGTTTATTGTGGCAGGAGATTTGGAATCATGTACTTCCCCTCAGGCTATTGTGGCAATAGATTGAATCAGTTACTACCCCTCAGTCTATTGTGGCAGGAGATTTAGAATAACTTACTACCCCCGAGGCTATTGTGGCAGGAGATTAAGAATCAGTTACTAAAACTCAGGCTATTGTGGCAGGAGATTTAGAATCATTTACTACCACTCAGGTTATTGGCTATCGTGACAGGAGATTTAGAATTATTTACTACCCCTCAGTCTATTGTGGCAGGAGATTTAGAATTAGTTACTACCCCTCAGTCTATTGTGGCAGGAGATTGAGAATTAGTTACTACCCCTCAGGCTATTGTGGCAGGAGATTTAGAATTAAGTTACTACCCCTCAGGCTATTGTGGCAGGAGATTTAGAATCAGTTACTACCTCCTAAATATACATTATATGCTTAGGAGGACTTTGTGCAAAACCCATGAATGATTGATAGACCATTCCTCGTAAGGATGGCTATTTCCTCATGTATATTTGTTGATCACTTGTACGTCAAGCATTTTCATACATATGACATTTTTAGTCGAAAGAAATCCAGTTTGTAATAGATCCTGCTAGTACTGTATTTTCAGTCTCTTGATTTCTGCTATCATTTTTTTCTGTAGGCCACAAGGGTTGACAGAACAGCACTTCGTCTTGGACCTAGGAATGGCAACACTGATAGTAACAGCCACAGCAGTCAACAGAAATCACCTGAGCTGGAGTTTGACAGTGGGTTTATGGGGTCGGAGAGCAGCAGACATTCCCAGATTAAAAGAGGTGGCTCTTTACCAAGGGAATGGCATCACAATGGTACTATCTCAGGAGGGTAAGTTCAGTAAGGAGCATTGCAGAATTTACTTTGCAAACCTTGTTGGAGCTTCAGGAATAAGTTCTTGTCAAGTGTGGTCGTAGATTTCTTGTTCTCTGCCGTGACGTCACTCATATAAAAGGCAGTTTGGTAATCAAGCATACTCCTCTTATGTGAAAGATGTATTTAAATAACAAAATGGTGAATAAAGCACTCAAAAAATCTTATGCCGTTTAGGACATACACAAGTTTAAAGTCTGGCTCGTTTGCATAAAAACTACTGAAATCAGACTAGTTGTGACATCACATCCTCACATTCTTCAAAGTCTTTATGTGTTCTATTGTCATTTTCCAGAGATTTTGTGGCTTAAAAGCCATTGGATATAATAATAATATGTATACTTATATAGTGCACAATCACACAAAAGTGCTTTCAATGCGCTTTACAATGCTAACTATAGTTACACTTAACATAATAACATAACAGGGTAAATTCCTAAGCAAATAAACCAATGACAATCTAATTACCCAAATTGAAAGCACTACGAAAAAATAATGTCTTTACTGACTTCTTAAATGAATTAATATTTGGGATCCCCTTGACATGATAGGGCAGGGCATTCCAGAGAACTGGCCCAGCATAAGCAAACATTCTCATGTCAGAGAAGTAAAAATACAGAACTACACTATTGCTGTCCTCGTTTTCATACAATATGTACTTAAAACCTTTTGAATAGCATAAGGTATCAACGTAGTTTCTTCGAAGTTCTGGTTGTCTGTTTGCACTCTTGGAAATGTTTGACTACATACTAATCCTTAAAGCTCATTGTTGTCACTACGTATACTTCACCAACATGATTAATCTCTGAGTTATTATGTAGCCTAGCTAACTCTTTGATGAGGGTTTTCCTATGTTCATAATGAAGCCTTATGAATGAAAAATATTATAGTGTTAGAGCTGTTTTTATATACAAGTCAATACAACCATAAAGAATCATAATGAGGAGGGTTAAGTTAGTTAGATTGTTCGTAGCCAATGAGGGCTCATTTTGGTGAGGGCAAGCAGATGGGAATATTTGACTGCCTCCAAGGGGCTCCAGTTCAGGCTCCCCATCAACTTACAGCTGAGTCAATTGGAGCAATCAGAAAGGAAGTATCTTGCTTAAGAATATAATATGGCCCCACCCCCGAATAATGTGTCTCCATTATTTCAAAGTAAATGATATACATATGTCTAAGGGGCACTAGACTGAAAAGTCAGGCAACAATTTAGAGACTCAAAAATAATCAGTATAGATTTTTGACCCACACGGAGAGCTACAACACTTCTCTAACACCAAAATTTATGCCAATTAGTTAGCTAAGATTCATAAACAACATTTATCACTTTAGGAGGCATTTGAATGGTTGTCAAACATGGACCATTATAACAAATCTTTGTAAAGCATTAGACGGGTGCTGTACTAAATTCTTAAGATTAATATTAAACATCAGCTGAGAAGCACATATAACTAATAAGGAATTGTATGAGACATTACACCACTGACTACAAAAATCAGCACAAGAAGACATTGCAGGGTATTGTAAGAGGACTGAAGGCAGGATAATGTGAGAGCTGATTACCTTGAGACCCACACAGGGTAAATGATCTAGAGGATGTCCCAATAAGACCTATGTGGATTTGCTGCCAGAGGACACAGGATACACAGTCTCAGAAGTCGAGTCTAGGATACTGGACAAAAAGTTTTGGAGAGCCATCATTCATGCCTGACAGCAAGAGTTGACGGAGTAAGAGTAAGGATTAAGGAGGCAAATAGGTCGGTAAATTTTTGAAAATTTACCGAAATGACACCCTCACTCAACGTGTCTAGGCTCTCCTGTAACTCTAGTCATGCTACCAGAAATGTGTGGTAAAGAATTTCTTCTTCCTGTTTCTTTTGATAGATTCAATGATAGCAGCTCCCAGGGTACTGTGATTCAAACCAAAATGGGGTCTGCCCATCGACAAACTCCAATAGAAGAACTATCAGAGCAAGGGCTCAACTCATCCCAGCATGGTGAGAGGCAACGGCGGTATGCTAGGAGAAAACAGAAGCAGCCTGAACCAAGCCAGCAGGTCACTGATGAGAATGAAAGCAACTTCCAAGAAGGTAAGGTACTCTTCAATTAACAATGTCCCTAATTCCATTATATATCAATATCTTTGAGTATTAAGATAAGATAACTGTCCAATGAAATGTTTTCTAAATTTGTGAAAGTAATAAAATCTGTTTCTGTGAAATACCTCTTAAGATTGAGTTGATTAACCTCTAAGCTTTAAGCTTCTAAATCTGAACAATAATTCAAACTTTGGCTTAAAAGTGGCTATATTTCATCTTTTTACACAATTTAGAGCTTTACTTTTATGTTCCAAGAAAGGTCATTACACTTGTGAAATATACATTAAAAAAATTCTCTTTACATAGACCCTACAATTGTTTCTTCATGGGTAAATAACATTCAGGAAGAAATTTTCAAACATTTCTTCAATCCATGAACATTTTGGTGTTTTGTCTTC
This sequence comes from Chiridota heheva, assembly GCA_020152595.1. NCBI lineage: Eukaryota > Metazoa > Echinodermata > Holothuroidea > Apodida > Chiridotidae > Chiridota > Chiridota heheva. The sequence goes on from JAIGNY010002918.1 coordinate 1,016,360, forward strand.
CAGAGTCATTCCATCCTGCTTTTCGAGATTCTCCAGGAGCACGCCATTCCTCTAAGTCTGCCTCTCATTCAAGAGAGGTAGCCCAGAGAAGCTCTGGCGTCCAGAGACCATCTAGACTAACAAGGCCAATCCAGGTTGTGTCACAGAATAATCATCAACCTCAAACAGGAAAGAACACTATCCCATCCGGCAAAGGTGTTAACAACCGAGAAAAGAGGCGTGATGTGAAAACTGCCAGCAGTCTTAAGAGATATCAGGGCGTAAATCCCAGAGGTAGCGATGTGGTATCTAGTGCAAGTAAGAGCGTTAAAAGCGAACAGCTTGAAGCATTGCAAGATGAGATAGATCATCTCCGTCAGAATTGCGAAAGAAGGATGCAGAGGTGTCACACAGACAGATTCCTTCTCAAAGGAACATGAGGAATTTTGAAAAAGGAAACAACGATAAGAAATCAGGTTTACAAGATCGGGAAGATTCTGTCAATTTGAGGAACAATAATACTAGTGTATATAATGATGACATGATTACTGTGGGGAGAAAATCTTTGCGTTGAGCGCTAAAAAAATTGTGAGAAATCCTTCCACTTCTCAATCTTCACATTCCTTGCCAAGGTCACAAGCAAAACCAAAATTTGTATTACCAAACCCAGTCTCGACTGATTATGCAGATGGTCGGGATTGGTCGAGAACTGTTGCATATTCATTATCTGAAGATGATTACATGGGAGCAGGGAGTCCGGATGGGTATGATGTTAACTCTGTCCAGAGCACCCAAAGTTCCAAAAGTGAGATATTACAACGTCTTAAGGAGGAGCTTAATTCTTTCAAGGAGGAGCTCCGTACAAAGAAAGAGGAGGATCATTTCTCTGCGCCTACAGTGGGAAATTCGGCAAGGTCCTTTGCTTTACCGCCCCCATCTAATACATCTACTCCAAACAATAGACTTCACCATAATGGAACATTTCATACATCCCTCCCCTCGAGAACTCATTTGGCAGTCAATCATTCCCCTGCAGTGGATGAAAGAGAAAAGTTTAAGGAGAGTCTGAGGCAGCAACACATTCCAAGGTCATTCTCTGTGGATGAGCGGATTAATCGGACTAGATCGTTACCAGGGTTCAAAACAGTGGCAGGGATTGGTCAGTCCTTTGTTGACCACTTGGGAAGTTCACCTGAGAGGAGCATACCTTTACACTCAAAGTCATACGGTCTTCCAGCAAGGGAGGTTTCTTTTCATCCCTCTGCTTCTTTCACCCATGAAAACACTTATTTTGATTCTCCGTTGCAGAAGGGAAATTTAAATCCAAGTCAGCCATGTCTGTCATGCAATGGAAGTGGATTACATTCCTCAGCACAAGTAGCACCTGAACTTCAAAGCAATAATTATCCTTCCACCTCTTTTCCACCCTATGGGAATATCAACCAAAACCTTGCGCAATCACCATCTATTCCACAACCAGTCCAGTCGGTGCCAGTGGTATCCCTTGTACCGCAAACAACCCCACCAACTTTCTTCCATCAAACTCCAATTTCTACAAATGTTCCGCATGCTGCAAATATTCCGAATGTGGCGTCTAAACCCATTTCTCATAGTGTATTGTACACACCACAATATGCACCAGCTTCAGGCAATAGCGGTAACGCCATGTTCTCAACAGTACCTCCTGGTTCATTTCTTGGTTCTCAAGTTGTGCAGCCTTCATTTGTCAGTACTCCATTTCAGCAAAGTGTAGGCCAAATTGCACCTCAGCTTAACACAGACACTCCTGTAAGGCCAACGACTTCCTCTAATTCTCCCACACATGGTGGCGCCAGACCAGTCTATTTGGTTCCAAGTTCCAAAGGTCGTTACTACTTTCGAGATCATGTTTCTGACATGTCTTCTGATGTTGAAGAAATCATTTACAGAAGAAGGTAAGGAAGTTGTTAGCTGTCAAGTTATTTGTACACTATAAAAATGTTCTTTCCTGTCAACTTTTCATCTTAAAAGTTTGCGAAAGGTTTCATAAAGTTTAGGTTACAGTACATGTGATGAAGTGCTCTTGTGGTGTATATGCAAGATATGTTAGGATGCAGTAGTAATGCAATGTAGACTTTTTGACGTTCTTTATCATATGTCCTGAGGATTAGTACGATTAATACGATGTCGTAGAAGATGCCCTTTCATATCTTTATTTCTTTACAGTCAAAAATGAAAGAAAACTTTAATATAACTTTGAAAATACTGTATTCGATGTAATAAGCGCCCCTGCTCCATTAAGCACCCAGCATTTTTTGACTGATAACATAATTTATTCGATTAATTTGAAGATTTAATATAAATTTTGTCACATTATTTGCTTATTTTGTATCTGACGCTCATGATGGTTTTTGTGATTGTTATTGTTGGGCTAGTATATAGAACAATGCAGTTTGAATAGCACACTGTACACAGCCCAGAGCATGGGTGCTTTTCAGAAAAAAAACTTTGGGCCTAAAAAGTGGTGCAATTCTATTTTCATAAGCGCTCTGAGACATTGAATACGTTAAATGAAAAACACGACAGAAGGACAAAAAGGGCTTGTACTTCCTTTAAAATAATAAATTGATATTTTGCAGAATCCTTATGACAAAGTTTTCTTAGTCCTTTGAATAAGTCTAAATAGAGTGTCTTGTATAAAACTTACTAAGTTGGATTTTACGAGACAATCTGTTAATCTTCGCCACTGTTTTGTTGTAAATGCATGCTTTTGTAAAAAAAGAAGGTTAATATTTTAATTTGGTAAAATGAAAAAAATAAAAATGTTTGCTTAGACCCTCCTTGTTGCAAAATAGACCTTTTTAAACCAATTTCAGCCGAACGTAATTTCTTCAGTACTTCAACCAATCAACTGCTGAGGGAATTTTTCCTTTGTTTACCAACCAATGAGTTGCAGGTTTGAGGAAAAAACTGTAAGCAGCAATACGCACGCGTATTACCTTTATGTATAGTGCACATATGATACGTGCGCTTGAAAATATTTTTTCATACACTTGGTCCCATACCATGCTTAAATTGTGCAGATGCCAAAATTCCCCCAGTATTTGATTGGTCAATAATATTTCCCCAGAATACAATTGGTCCAATATGGACACATGAATCTCGGCCATGTGACATTATTTAGATTAGTTTTCCAGAAACTGCTGATTCAGATTTAAAAAGTTCTATACCATTAGTGATTTTACCATTATAAGAGAGGAACTCAAATATGTTGAAGAGAAAATCATAATCTTCTACCATGTTTCAAGGAGATTGACATGTAAAGGTTGCCATTTTTGCTTATTTGCATATGTACAGGTGAAAGGAGTGCAAAAGTTTTTTTATTATTGTTCACATTCTTGTGATGGTATCTGATTTCCATGGTAATTTTTCTCTCTGTGTAGGACGCCTTACCATTCCACTCCGAAGACGCCGTACCATTCTACCCCAAAGACGCCGTACCATTCTACCCCGAAGGCGCCATACCATTCTACCCCGATGGTGAAGTCAAAAAGGTTCTACAATCAGTCCAAGGTAAGGTAATAGAATAAGTTTAGTGGCTCATCATCAAGATGAACAAAATAATGAAGAAAGTGGTCAGAAATCTCATTTCATTCAGGCAAAATTGCTTTTAATTTCCTGAAATCAGACTGTTATGACATCACATTGGATTTGAGGTTTGTTTGCCCCACCTAGTTTCTGTGTTGCTATGGTGGTTAAGGAGTCATGCTCGTATTCGAGAGGTACCGAGTTCAATTCCCGTCATGAGCGCTGCATTGTGTCCTTAAGCAAGACACTTTACTTGCTTCAGTCCACTCAGCTATAAAATGAGTACCAGCACTGCTGGGGAGTTAATCTGCGATGGACGGGCGTCCCGTCTAGGGAGAGTCATGTACTCTCATCCGCTTGCGCCATGGAAACCGGAAATAAGCACCAGCCCAATGAGCGTAATGACGCGGGTGGATTTAGCTTTGGGTGGGTGTGGCTTATTTCCGTACTCGGAGAGGTTAATTGGTAGAGTACCCAGTTTCCAGCTGGAAGGTTGTGGGTTCAAACAGAGGTCAAGTCATACCAAAGCAGACCTGCCAACTAGTACGATTTTGCCGTATTACGGGAAAATGTTGAGAATACGATTGCACGTTTTTTGGCACCAGAGTACGATTTATTTATTTATTTATTTTATTTATTTTTGTATTATATATATACATATATTTTTTTTTTCCCTTTCTTTTTTACTCATACTTTTTACGCTCGGTTGGCGTTCATGTCCTCTTGAAGGATTGATTTTGCCGACTTCACCGATTCAGATTCAGATTCGTACAATAAGAGAAATTGAAAGTACAATGGTGATTTTTTTTCAGCCACAGTAAACCTTTGTTTTGTACATTTTGTTTGAAGAGTACAGTTTTTTTTATCAAAAATACAACTTTTGTAGTTTCAGAATACAGTTTGGTGATCCTAAAGGTTGGCAGGTCTGCCAAAGACCTTTAAAAATGGTATTTGCTGCCCTCCCCCTTGGTGCTTAACATAAGGGATTAAAGCAGGAAATGCTTATAGGCTTGTGCGCAGTATGAATTGGGCACAGATATGAACCTCCATTTCCATTGTAAAACACTTTTGAGTATGCATTGCGCTATATAAAATTTTGGTATTGTTATTCTGATCAGTTTTTCTTGCCAAGATGATTGTTTTCTGACAGCCTTGACACATGTCTCATTTTCTTAGGAGGACTTTGAAGATGATGGTTTGGATGATTCCCTCAAGGTAGCCATGCGAGTTGCGCAGAAACTCAACCGGTCAACAAGTCACATGCTTAGCAATATTAGGCAAGATCTAAGGGTGGCCGAAATCATGGATTAATCAACTGGATTTGTCAGCAGCAATTACTAACGTAAAGGATTATTTCAGTGGTGAGGCATGTTTATCTTATATGAAAGAGGACTTCAAAAGAAACAAAATGGTGGGGAAAGTGTCAAAAAAATTGTATTCCGTTAAAGAGATATTCAAGTTTAAAGCTCTGTCTTATCTTTGTAGAAATCACTGGTGTAGTAAGTCTACTATAAAAAGTTGGCGTCTTCATCCTAACATTCTTAACAATGTATTTTAAAGAAAGTTTATTTAATTTTTTCATTATGTTAATTATTTTTCCTATGTAAATTATTTTGATAAAATATTTATTAACTTTCTTCAGGTGGTAGATTATAAATACCCTTCCTATATTCAGTTTTACTACTTTTTTTGACCTAACCCATGGTTTTTAAGCCACAAAATCGCAGGACAAAATATGATAGAATACATAAAGACTTTAAGGAATCTGAGGCTATGACATCACAACTAGTCTGATTATAGTTGTTTCTACATAAATGATACCGAACTTTAAACTTAAATGTTCCTAACGAAAAAGATTTTTTGGATGCTTTCTTCACTGTTTTGTTTCCTTTGAAGTCCTCTTTCATATAAGATAGACTTGCTTATCCTTAAATATGTCCAGTTGCAATACTCCCAGAAGCATTGTAGTGGAACTGAGGGTAGGCCAAGGTCAAGGATAAAGTAATTGCCCATTACTTATTGGTATGTGTGTATAAGTGCAATAAAATAGGAAACTGACATGTATTTTATTTTAGCCTAAAGATTTTCAGCTGTCTGGCGATCATCACAAATTTTCCATGCACCATAATTTGATCGGCCATAGCTCAGAAACTATATGTCCTATTTTAATATTATTATTTAGGACTGTTCTAATGAGAATTATTTGCTCTATTCAATCAATATGGCATCGACAAAACATGTATTGTTTCAGTGGTTGTCTCTATATTGGTCTTTCAGCTGACGACATGAGGTCACATGACTTTGTTTACATCGCCATTTTGTCGGACAAGAACACTGTCGTCTGCTGTACACTTAATTAGACTTACATACGTTTGCATGGTGTTATATAAGAATTAGACTTACATACGTTTGCATGTTGTTATATAAGATAATTTTTGTAAGATAATTATGCTGGAATCTTGCTGTGTTTTTGGTTGCACTAATAGACGTGCACCGAGGAATAAAAAGATGTTTTCTCAATTTCTATCTGATCCTGATCGACAGTCGAAGTTGGTTTCTGCTGTACGACAGGCGGCTTTCAATCTACGGTTCACACTAGGATTTGCAGCGAGCACTTTATTTATATCAGGTATGTAGGCTTGTCTGAGTATAGCGAACAATCAAATGGCGTTCACGTAAAAGTTACTCTTCATATACCTGGCGAATATATAAAATGTAGGAAAAATATGAAATAAAATCGGAAGCGAACCAAAAATATGGAAACAGTAAAATTCGCTAAACTGGTAGGTAGGTTAGCATGTAGTATGTTTGTTGTATGTTTGATGTGACTGAGCTGTGTGAAGACGTGTGAAACACAAAGACGCTTGTGCTGCAAAATGGCTTCCAGATGAGATATAGAATCCCTCTAGAGGAATAGGCCTTGTATTTTGGTCAAGTGCAATGCATCATCGAATTGATGGGCTTTGAGAAATAGAAGTAAAGAAACCTTGACAATATTTGGAATCAATATATGAGGAAATATCTGACACCTTTGAATTAATAGATATTTTAAATCTTTAAATTTATATATACATTTATTATTAGTTGTATATATTTTGAGTAATTTGAGCTACTGTTGTATATTGTAATTTTTCGAAAAAATGACAAAACAGGGGCTTTTAGATTATAATTTGTGTCGATAAGAAGAACTGTGGAACGGTGCAGGTTGGAAGGGAGTGGAGTAGAGGTCATTTTGAAGGAAATGTTAGGCAAGTACGATATGATTTTCCACTTTAAGAAATTTTGAAGAGGTTTCTTCAATTTTAGTTAAATTTTCAAATGAAATGATTTTTAATAGAATTCTTTAACTGATGTTAAAAAGTGAGGTTGTGACTTCATTCTTTTACAGTAGCCTTTCTTCGCAGTCATTTTATATATACAAGAAGCAACAACTGCAAGCACCTGCAAGGGACTTGGGTGTAGGGCCGGGCTAGGCCAGAAAGTACCAGCTGTCATTGTTATTGTTTCCCATTAAATTTTATACTGCATCTATAGTGGTAATGTAATAGATCAGAGAAAGTGTATTACATTTTCCCTCTATTGAGGCCTGCACCCACCCCACCCTGTCGGTGCATCTCTTGTCTCTGAACAAGAAAAGCAAATAAAACCTACCTTAATACACAAATGTCTTCCCACTAAAGGTGATATAAGTATGATGGAATGCAAATATCTAATGTTAATTTTCTTCCTATCGAATAAATTGCATACTGCAAAAATTAAACCAAGAAATAATTACTTTTATATATTTTTCGAAGTCTGAACATTTCTAATTGGTGCTAATAATTGTGTAGATGTTAGCTGAAAAATCAGCAGTATTTGAGTTCTTCCTATTATTATGTTAGTAAAATTCAATACCACCTATTCATACCATTGAAACTTGTGCTGAATCTTCAGAATGGAGACACTTTCCGTTTGTTTGATGCAGTATGAGTTAAATGACCGTTAGCTTAATTGGAAGGGCACCCGCTTTCGGCTGAAAGGTTGTAGGTGCAATCCCGGTCGAGTCATACGTAAGACCTAAAAAACAGGACCTTTTTGCCCTATCACTTGGTGCTCAGCATAAGGATTAGGAGATGGGTGATAATACAGGCTTGTATGCCGTTTGTTGGCTGCCACTTTGAACCTATTCACTTGATCAGAAATGTGACCTGAGGTCATCAGACCGCATAGCAACCGCACGATTCACCCCACATTGGAGTGAAAACAAAAGTGATCAGCTGTGTTTGTTTACATGCCATACGTACCGCACACAGTAAACGCATACGGACTTGCCCATGTGTATCGCGCAAAGGTTCATTCTCAACCTGACACCCCCGATTTTCTCAAAATCAGGGGTAATCCACACCATTCAACCAGAGAGACTCTTCACATTTAATTGACTAGCAGCCAGCTATTGTTACACTAAACACAACACAGGGGTAATCTATACCTTCTTATCTGATAACATCTTCATAGTCTATTCACAGTTCACTTGTTAGCAACCAGCTACTGTTACACTGTACACAATAGGTCATTCATCTTATGTAGCTTGTTACATAACTGCTGTTCAGTGATACGAATCAGATTAGTCCTTGGCAGAGTCTAAATAAAAATACACATTATATGCTTGGGAGGACTTTGTGCAAACCCATGAATGATTGATGGACCATTCTTTATAAGGATGGTTATTTCATCATGTTTGTTTTCACTACAGAAAATGATGACATCTCCCGGATGTGACATGGCACTGACCAAGTGAATATATAAGAATCAATATAAGAGAGTAAAATGTTCCAGGGGTCGAAATTTAAATTTTTGCCACGTTCCACAGAACAGTACTTTCTCAAATAATACTGTTTCAGATCAGATTTTACTGTTCCAAATTTGTGTCTGTAACAGCTCAAATTCCTTTCCTCAAAATGAACTTCATTTACAACTACTTTATTGGTTGATATGTACAAATATGTATGTATTTATTAGTTTTACGTGTACAGTACATGATGTAGCATCCAGTTGCATACAGTCATACACATGCAAGCAGCCTTGCATGTGTGTATTCATGATTAGTTGTGCTGACAATTGCAAGCAAGGGGGGACAAGAAATTCTTTCTATGATAATCTTGTTTGACAGCATGCACTTTTTTGCATCAGAAATCAACTTATTGATCGTTGATGCCACATGCTTTTGAAAAAAAACCTGTTGCACTGGAACAGTGATGTTTAAAAATTCACTGTTCCAGCATAAAAGCACTGTTCTCGGAACAGTGGAAATTCAACGCCTGCTGTTCTTTAAGCACATCTACAATATGAATATGTACATTCCAAATATGATATGTATTCATATTAAAATTACAAGTTCTATATAACCCTCACTTTTATATTTTTACTGTGGCAGCTGACCTAAATTCATGGTAACTTTTCTTATCAGTTTTGACCGGTTTGGAGAAATGAGGGTTTACTGCGCTTTGTTTATTTGTCAGAGTTTTTTCTCTTATTTTTTTTTTTATTTGAATGGGAATCCAGAGTATGACATCATGGTTTGTGAGACTGAAGGTAGTTTGGTAATTGTGATTTTAAAGCAGCTGCTGCAATAAGATGCTGGCGACATCTTGCTTTTTTGACATTTAAGTCGCACATTTTGAGGACCAAAGTGAAGTGTGAGGTTTTATTTTATTATTATTATTGGAGATTGAGGAAGGAGGGGGGAGGAAGGTATATGTCCTGTCCACAAAAAATCATTAAGAGAGAGCTTGCCCCCTGTACTCATTGGATGTTCATAAAACAGGGGGTCCCTACCCCTTGAATATTTGCACCTTTACCATTTCCTTTATGGCAAGTCAAACAGTATTTGTTAATTAATAGTAGCACTGTTGTCTCAGGGTTTTTTCATGTCACAATAGGTACAAGATGTTTTGAACTGAATTGTAATATCGAAAGAAAGATTTTGTAAGAAGTGTTTACCCATCTTGATTTCTACATTGCATGGTGCATGGATTGGTGTGCCCAAAGGTGGGATGGAGGGATCAGGGACCCCCTCAGTTGTTCAGGTATGTTATCAAGGTCCCTTTCAGGCACAATTTGACCTTCGTTGTCGTGGTGCCGTTAAGACCTCATCAAACAAACAAACAAACATTGGACATCCCACTTTTTGAAAGCTGGCTACACCACTGGGTGCAATGCATCTATTTGTTCATATCTCTTAGTGTACTTGTTTCAGTTATGACAATCGGTGCTGTGTGCAATGCCATTATCACCTTGAATTCTTTAAAGGAATATATATTTATTATATATATATATATATATATATATATATATATATATATATATATATATATATATATATATATATATATATATATATATATATATATATATATATATATATATATATATATATATATATATATTTATATATATGTATATATGTCCATTTACAAAGTTTTATGTCTGAAATAGATTTTGTACTTTTGTTTAATTTTTTTTGTTAATGGATATACCTGTGTGGTTACAAGCTTAATCTTTTGAACCTAGCCTTGTCAGATTTTGATATAGATTCGTATGTTATTGTTTTCTGCTTTTTTTTTTGCTGATGTTTGAAGTCACATTTATATATTTTCATTAGGCATTGGTAGCAAGTGTGTTCTAACTTTTGATTTGTCGGATGCTTGTAAGTTGATTGACATAATCGGAGAGTGAAATGGGCATGTGTGTCAGGAGGTAAAACCCACTTGATTGTAAAATATTAAGGTTGCTCTTTAGGTACAATTAGTTGTTCTCATAACATAACAAGATGATGGGCTGAGAAGGGTCACACCATGAAAAGCCCAAACTAACACCACCACCACCGCAAAAGAAAAAAACAATATCAAAGACACACAGAGTTTGTAAAGAATGTATCAATGTCGACTTTAAAATTGTGAACGAAAATGGATCTAACCACCCCACTCTTGCAAACCATTCTACTCATTAACAACTTTTTGCGAAAAGCTGTTTTACCTTCCTGTAATTTAATAACCTGCAGCATTTGACAGTACTTCATTCAACATTGTAAATGTCAAGTCTTCAAGGGGATTGGTTCTGAAACACCACTCATCCAAGTTTGTTTTGCAGTGTATTGGATGAAAGGGAAAACGCCCTGATACTTTCACCATGCATTATCCTGTGACAAAGGGATATTGTGAATATGCATGAATCCATCAAGAAGGTTGTACTACTTTTCAGATGGATGCTACTTATCTCACTTCAGTTTGGTGACAAATCTTAAATAGACTAGTTTTCATGTTGTATCTCCTCTTTTATTTGTTCTCTTCTATTTCAAGTATGAAATATATGCATGAGCATGGTCTAGAGACTACAGTAGGTTTATATGTAGGTAAATTAAATTTGTTTCCGAGGACCGTATGTCATGATTGTTTATCTCACTTATTTTGGTTGGTAAATTCTATTTTTAAAATGTTCTTAAAGGCCATTTATCATGATTAAAATGTGGCAGCATACATTTTATTGCTAAACGATTATGATGGGCTTACTAATTTAAGTGCACTGTTTCGGCCAATCAAAATTCACGAATTGAAATATATATGAAATGTATGCATGAACAAGGTTTGTAGACTAACAGCTGTCCCTCGCCATGCCAAGGGACAATGGATATTGAGCTCCCCCTTTGGGTACAGGGCAAAGTAAAGCTTTGGTGTCCATGAACAGTTGAGGACATTTAAATTAGTTCTTGTAATAACTTAATCTTTGATAAAGAAAAAAATAGTACCAATTGAAGCCAATAATATTTTTTTGTGTAAAATTACGCTTTTGCAAAAATCAGAAGATGTTGTCATGACAACCACTCTTCATAATTTCAGTATTTAATAATTGATGGCAGCCATACAAGTTGTTTTAACATGTGATATATATCTAATTGTTTTTCTAGATAATCGTATGTGGTACTGCTCATCATACTATATAAGTCATGTAGCTTTTTTAAGTGAAGCTTGTTTAATGATTGACTGTTTGTTTGTCTGTAGTTCAACGTTTCATTGTAGGTTCTCAAAGATTTCTACATAATCTGATAAGTTAATTTTTCCCATTTTTGTTCTGCAGTATGTAAAATTGCAAAGAAATCAGATTTTTGAAGGAATATTGGCATTGTGAAACATGTCCATTTCTTAAGATAGGGAACAGTTGGCTAAGAAATTAAGCATATTGGCTTCCTCATGGTATGAAAGAAGGCCCTACTGTCATGTAAAGAACTTACTAATATGACTTTTTGGGGGTTAATTTAGGGAGTCTTTGTAAACTAACCCACCATGTCCCTGTCTAAGAGCCAACAAGTGCTGCACAACTGATTTATCAAACCAGTGTGGACATCTCTATACAACCTTAGCTGTTAAGAGAGTGATGCAAAATACCCACACTACCTACCTACCTGTTCTTTGTATATTTTGAGAAGAATTATATCAGAGAAAAAAATAGCTTCTTTTTTTGGGAAAAGATTTATATCAGATTTTGATACATCTTTCAGTATACAGTATGGGGCAGCACAGGACAATCAGTGTTATTGCCAAGATGGCAGGAGAGGGGGATACAGTTTTGTTCCATCTGTAGAAAGTATGGGTCTTTCAGACTGTATTTGGTGTTTTCAAACGTTCTTCAATTTGACTACAAGTGGACTAATGTGCTTCCTGATTTTTCTTCATGGTCCCCCTCCCCCTTCGGTTTTAAAGTTTATAGCAAAGACAATCTGAACTTATGTACATTTGTCTGCATTTATAGAGACAAACATGTTTATATTTTTGAGGAACAGCAGCTGCACTGGGACAATCACATCTGTATATTTTTTCCAGTTCAAAATTTATGAAGAATTCTTCCTTTTATGAGCATATTTCCTAGAATCAGTTTCTCGGAATCATCAAAGATTCATCATTATCATTTTAAGCATAAGTTGATGACTTTTTTCATACTCTCTACATGTAAATTTAAGAGAAATCATTCAATAGGAAATGAATGAAAATGGTGACATAAGTATCAAATACATTGTTGATTATTTATCTTTATTGATTTATTGAATAATTGATTGATTGTTTATTGCAGATACTGTATTTCTTCCATTTGGCAAATGACGTACGACATCTTGAATGATTGAAGTTTTGTGCTGTTTCTTTATCTGTAAATATTTGTTCTACAAGGGTGATATATTTTCAAAACGTAAAGATTATATTTTTCCAAGTACCTTCATCAAGAAACTTTGAATTTCTAATATTGGAAGTTCAAGCAATACTGTATAATTCAGATATGTTTTAAACCCAACAGCTACGTGCTAGGAAAGTTCTTGATACTTGAAATATATAACGAGTGGATAAAATGTTTCGTGTATTTACTCGAATTTTTCAGTGTATTTTTGAATGCATTTAATTGTTACCTTCCCATGCCCCCCTACAAAGCCCATCTTGTACAGACTGACAGATGACATCATTACTTGGTTATGCCTTAGGTCACACTTCCTACCACTTATTCTTACCTCATATCAGGCTCCCTCAAACCCCTCTGTCACACGTGCAATACCGAACCTACTCTTTAAACATAAAACAATTCAGGAACTCGGATAATGACAGTCAGATAAATATTTATCACCAAGGGTTGGACGTTCCCGGGGATTCCCTTAAATCCGCCACTGTTCACGCCCTAACAATTAAATTATGACGTGAGGCTAATCTGTCAATAAACATTTCGTTTGGTGGTGGTGATCATGGTGGGGAGGTTAGGAGCAGGGGCATTTGAAGGGTCCCCTATCATGGTGGGGGCCTCTCATGGTGGGAGCCTCTAGGGGAGGAAGGGGGGCGGGGCAAGACCCAAACAATTTCACGGTTACAAGTGGATAAATAGCACTGGTAAATTAAATTTCTATCAATGTTGAGTTGCTGTTAATCGGGAAATCTCCATTTTTAGGAAATGTTCTTAAATTTTCGGAACATTTCCTTCCCTTTTCGGGATATTTCTTTAATTTTTTCCGGCAGCTTTTTTTCGATTTTTGGAAATTGTTATCAATCTTCATTTCCGAGCAATTTTCTTCCATGCGTTGAAACATTTTTTGGGAAATATCCTCCAACTTTTTAGAAATGTAATACCAAAATTTTGCCCAATTCCCCTTCAGTTTTACCTACCAATTTGTTCAATTTTATTTTGATAATTTCCCAATTTTCCCTTCCAACCGTTTAGGAATTCAGCATACAACCAGGAAAGTGAAATCTTCTTAGTCTGCCCCTCCTCCCCTCCGTTTCATACACTGGTTAGGAGGAACATCCCCAATGCTCCAGGATTCATTGAGGGGGTACAAAGGGATATTCCTCAACTTTTTTTCAAATACGTTTCTTTTGTATAGTAATTTTGTGTATCATCTTCACATGAATTAGCCCCCCCATCCCCTCCCTCCCTCCTTCCAGTGCCGGATTTAGTGATGTGGGGCCCAGGGAATTCTCGTTTGTGGGGGACCCTTATCACCCTTTCAGAAAAAAATTACACTTTAGGCTTTCATGTTGCAATAATACATTATGTTGGCTGACTTTGTAAAAAAATTCCATGCTATTGCTGCCGAACCAGGAAAAGTTCCGTTTTCTTTAGATAATGAGCCGAGTCTTATATTTCATATAATGAACTGGCACGATCAAGTGGCGTTTAGCCAGACTCTTTTCAGAGGGGGTAAAATCTCTGAATTATTTTCCCAGTTTTGGTGAGACATTTTTACCAGAATGAACAGAGCAAATATTTTGAAGAATTTTCTGAAATCTTTTAAAATTTCCCGTGCGAGGGAGGACAATCTAAGTGTTGCAAATTATCTGAATTTTTTTAAATATTCCGCCAGGGTAGGCAATTTCACCTGCCCCTATTTCTATGCCACTGGCACAATCCTGCAAAGGTGCCCGTGTTTTCAAGATGTAACCCCTGTGTCGGCAGCATTGGCTCTTGGAGGCACTGCTTAATAAGTTCTACATTCAATACAAGTGAAATGCACATAATTTATATAATCACAGCCAAAATTCGGTAAAAATGTCAACTACTCTCAAAATTATATTTTCACAGCCGAAAATCGAAGCCGTAAAATCGATCAAAGATACCCAGAGAAAAATCTTGCCAAATAAAAGGGTCATTGCTCTCATTGTCCGAATTCATGAAAGGTGCCAAGCATCCTTTGCTTCCAGGCCTCGTAACAACCAACACTAGTACTGTACTGCACTATTCCTTATTCTAAGTTTTCAATATATGACAACAAATATATGAAGGTAAGTTGTGGATGCTCCTTGTGTCGAGGCCCTGGGCTAGGGCCCGTTTCGTTCCTCTAAATCCGGCCCTGCAGGGTCCCTCCTCCCCTTCCTCCCAGTACAGTGAGGATTGGGGCAAATTCCACCCTCTTGCGAAATTCCGTAAGGAAAAATGTTATTCGCGGGATATTTACTGTGCATTATTTTATATATTCGGGAAATTAACAGTAAAAAAAAAAAGAATATAAAAGGATCAATCCTAACTCCAACAGGATCAATCCTAACTCCAACCCTATACAGTCAGTCAGTTTTTTCTTCACACCTTTTTTACCCTCTGTAAAACTATTTTTCCCTCACCTGTTCACCAGAGGCTTTGTTTTTCCTCTTCTTTTCTTTCTTTCCTCTTATTATCTTTTTTACCGGCCCCAATCATGCAATGGGATTTCGTATATAAAACCAAGAATGATATATAAAACATTGTGCTATAAACAAATATAAATTTGTGTTTAAGGGGCGGATTTTGTAATGTTCCCGAAAATAGCAAAAAACTTCGCAAAATTTGAAGGAAATTTCCCCCCAAATGAAAAATATTCCCAAAATGAAAGGAAAATTTACAAAAATTGAAGATTACACAAAATTGAAGAAAACTTCCCAAATATTGAAAAAAACTTCCCAAATATCAAAGGAAAATATTGGAAATCTTACGAGGGTGAATGGAAACAACTTTCAAGAATATGACAAGAATTTCCCCAAAATTAAAGTTTTTCCAGAAATTTAAGAAATTTTCCCAGAAATTTAAGGAAATTTCCCGAAAATTTAAGAAAACTTTCCAAATATTGAAGAAATTATACCCAAAATGAATCAAATTTTACAAAATTGGAAGCAAATTTTACGAAAAAGAAGGAAATTTCCTGAAAATTGAAGTATCTAGATTTTCCAGAAATTGAAAATTTCCCGAAGAAAATGAATTCGGGGGCCAAAATGAGTCTTGCTTTAAATTGTGTCAACTTTAGCCACGCTATAGGGGCAAAGGCCGCGAAGCCCTGGTGGGGACCGGAGACTCACGGTTTCGCGGGAATCCCTGTCACATCTATGTGGCGAAGCTGCGGGTAGGGGCGCTGGGGGCGAAGCCCTCGGAATCTCTGCGTTTCTCGCGATTTTGATAGCAGAAAATTGCTTAATATTGTGCCCGATTCAGGGTCAATGTCTGGCGCCCACGGGGCGAAGTCCCGGGAAGCTAGTAGCGTTATTTGGCGTGCTTTTGGTAGCAGAATATTGCTTAGAATTGTGTCAATTCCTCACTAAACTTAGTCAAAAGCAATACATAT
>JAIGNY010002918.1:1037500-1048541 GCA_020152595.1 Chiridota heheva
GCTATAGTGACCCTGTTAGCTATTTTATCTCACCCCCTCCTCCACCCACCCCACCTCCCACTATATATGCTTAAGGTGATGAGATCAGCAAGTCCATGGATTGCTTTCATGTTCATTTATTAATTGATTAATGAAACTCTGTGAAACTCCCATACATTCTACATCTCTACCCGACTAAGATCGGTGTCCGGTGTAAAATTAATCCCCCCCCAACCCCCTCCTCCGTAGCCATCCAGTAAATTTGGTCCCCTTTATAGTAAAAACGGTCCGCTAGGAAATTTGGGCCCCCGGTTCTTCTTTTCTAGGAAAATTAGTCCCCCAAACTATAAAGCCGTAGCTCCATCATAGAAAAAAACAGTCCGCGCTCATCAATACAGAATGTAATTTCATAGGCTACAACTTTGATGACCGACGATGATGCGAGGTGTTTCGAAAACATAAAACAGATTTTTAAAGCTTCAGTTTGAATTGTCTGCATTTGCTCGAGGTCAGAAAAACAAGAAAGTTATATGAGAGTTGTATCAGTATTGTCATACCTTAAAAATCCAGGTTTGATCTTATGAGTTTGCTTAATTACGCAGCATGGGTTATCAGATTATATTGTGATTAGTATCCAGTCTTTGCTGCTGACCTCTTTGTGTAAGGGTGTTGCCGAATCTTATCTATGGATTAATTTATGTAAGAAAAAACAAAACAGTACATTGTTTGTGGTCAAAGTACAGCGGCGATGTATTTCGTACATAAACATGACTTATTTCGGCTTTAGCTTATCACTCCAGTACACACAATTAATTGAAGGAACCGTACAGACACATTAGTAAATTACCTAGCAAAATCAGTTCGGGGGGAACCAAATTTACTAGACATTCCTTAGGAAAGAAGGACCGGGGCCCCAAATTTACAGGAGGGGAGAGGGGGGGGAGGGGGTTACTATCACACCGGCCAATTAGGGGAAGGTGGGGCTAGTACAGCCATGAAGAAAACAAGACAATAATGATATCGACCAGAACATTTTCAAAAGTATTTTGTCTTTAATAAAATTAGAATTGTAACCATATCAATTTTCCTACAATTTTGTTTAATACTGGGCCATTTTTGTTCGTCGAAATAGTCAAAATCGGAATTGCCCTCCATTTTTTTTCTAGGTGGTGAAACACCCCGACACGCCCTTGAGTCTGATATAACATGCATAAACTGTATTTCATGATGTTTTAAAAACTTTTGTATACGACTGTATATGGGAGCAGCCATTTTGTTAAACCGAGACGAAAATCCTGGTTGCCCTGTGCAACATTTTGTTTTTCTTCACTGTGCGACCAAACGGTCGCCCAGCTAGTATACTAACAAAAATGATGGTCAGATGGTGGGGATCGCCGTAGCCAATCAATTTTGAATTTCAATTTTGAATTTTGAACAAGTGAAAGTATTCTATTCATATTTCACTGTCTGTTCGAATAAGAATCCTGAAAATAAGGCCACAACATATTTTGGTTTTCAATTTATAGAAATTAAAATACTAGTTAATATGTTTCGTTTCCAGACTACATGGGTCCTTCAAATTTATTTAGTAGTAAAATTGGTCAGACAGTTTCTCTCTTTTCGGAAGGGGAATCTTACTACCCTCTCGACCGCTTTCCCCTCGGTTTCATTTATGAAAAGACATAAGAATGATATCAGATCATGACTTAATCACATTTCCTTTTAAGTTCTGAGATAGAATTAGATCCCCTCAATTTTCACTTAAAGGTCGTTCTATGGACGCCTAGAGATCTTTAGCCGAGAAGGAGCATTAAATTCGAACTTCGCAACAGTCTTTAAATCTTGTTAATAGAACGTAGCTATAGTTTTGGAAGTTTCAGCAATCTGCAGTAAATGCATAAATTATGTTAAATTTGTGATGTATGACCAGGCGAGTAGTGGAACAGCTTTATGTAATTCTTTATATTTTCTTCCTAAATTTCAGTTCTTAAAGATGACTGCCAAAGTCTATTCCTGCTAAATTTTGGTCAAGGGTATGGTCAACACTTAAAAACGTTTGGTTAAAATTCCTTTTCATTTTTTTTCATTAATGCGTGATTAGCAATTAAAAAAAACAACAACAAGGGTTTACATAAGGAAATAGGAACTTCTGCCCTGTCATGCATCACAAGAGGAACTTAAAGAGGAACACAAATATGCATATTTTGGCCTGAAAATTCAAAATGCTCTAAACAGCTAAAATGGTCAATTTTTAACCGATTTGAATACACTTTTGTGCTATTTTCATCATTTTCATAGATTCTAAAGCAATTTAGCATAAGTTGCTGCTACACGTCCAAATACCTTCAAAGCTTTGACCCGCACTTATGCGATTTGGCCTTCTTATCTTGGGTAATGATAATCATGTAATGAGGGAACATGGAACGTGGATTTTAGCACCATAATCATGACAGGCAAATTGAAATTCGGGCAAGTGATCAATCTTGCCAAATATTTCGGAAAAATATGTCCCCTCCCCCTCAAGACAACATGAAATTTCGCCGTACGCCTATGCCAGTATGCGAGAAACGTAGGACTTTCAAGAGCTTCGCCCCTGGGTCGTTATCTAGAATTGACACTCATAAACAATTCTTTGCCACCAAATTCACGAGAAGCGCAGGGCTTGCGGGGACTCTGTTCTAGATTTGAAACGTTACAAGTTAAACAATTTTCGGCTATCAAAATCACGAGAAACGTTGATCTTCCGGGACTTCACCCCTACCAGGACTTCGTCCTTAGATGTGAAACACTAGTCTTAATTTTTTTCCCGGGCAAAATGTCGTCACCTCCATTAAAACATGACCCATCACGCATACCTGCCTGAAGAGTGCTGAAATGTGTTTCTTTCATCTCGTGTGAAATAAGAAGAGATGAAGAAAAGATTCACAAATTGAAAGAGAGGTCTTGTATGGAATCCCATTTTATCATTTAATCTGGAATTACAGATATGTGAAATTAATTTTGGATATCCAAAATTGAATATTTGATATCTTATATTAATTTGAGACATTCTGGATATCTGGAAATGAATCACGAATATTTGGAATTATTTCGGATATCTGGAATCATTTCGGATATCTGGAATCATTTCGGATATCTGGAATCATTTCGGATATCTGGAATCATTTCGGATATCTGAAATTTAATTTCAGATATTCAAAACTACATTTTGGATTTCCAAAATTCCATTTTGATACCCAAATTTGAATATCAGATATCAAGAATTGAATTTTGGATATCCAAAATTTAAGAATTGTATTTTAGATATCAAAAATTCAATTACAGATATAAAAAATTAGACTTCGTTCAAAAAGAGTTCTTGATATCCAAAATTCAATTTCGGATGTCAAAAATAGAATTTTGAATATCTGAAATTAAATATAAGATATCCAAAATTCTGTTTTTGATATCCAGAATTTCATTTAAGATATCTGTAATTCCAGATTAAACCTAATAAAACCACATTCTAGAACGCCATTTTGATAATTTAGTCTAAAATTGTTAAAATCCAAAATACAATTCTTGATACCTGAAATTATCCAATCCGCAATACAATTTCGCGAAATTTTTAATTTTGGATATCAAAATACAATTTTGAATATCTAAATTTACATGTGCGATAGGAGTATTCATTGCAGGTCATAAGTACGTCATGCGGCAATTAAAAGTCTGCACAGCACATGCCCATGTCGTGCAGGAATCGGGCCGTTGTCAATGTGGAAGTCAACCATGCTTCGGCTAATAGACAATGTTGAGTTCGCGGTTACTGGTTTAGGGCTAGGAATGATGACGAAGACTTCCAGTCGGTCACCCCGGATCCGATCCGGGTGCAGGTGCTACTGCCACTGGCACTGCCAAATTATAAAATTCAAGTTTTAATCAGGATTTTTGATATCAAAATATAATCATGGATATCTGAAATTCAATTTTGGATATCGGAAATTCTGTTTTGGTTATCTTGATATCCAAAACACAATTCCCAATATCTGAAATTCAATTTTGGATATCGGAAATTCTGTTTTGGATATCTTGATATCCAGAACACAATTCCCAATATCTGAAATTCAATTTTGGGTATCCAAAATTATTTTCAGATATCTGAAATTTTAGAGTAAATCATAAATGGCGTTCCATAGTCCCGATGTTCAGACTCCAAAAGTCGCGTATTGCAACAGAGCAAGCGAACATTATTAGGCTACGTGTTATCTTAACATAAAAATGACTTAGTCATGATTATACCAATATTTGTTTTTTAATTATTAAAAAAAAAATCGTATGGTGCAGTGGTGGCGATTTCGTTTTCAACATGGGGGGCGGGCGAAAGTATTGTTTCTCTTCCTCCCCCAAATAAAACAAATAATAATAAACATGATAAATAATTAAATAAAAATGAGTAGCTACCCTATATGAAAATTTGAAATGATGAAAATGAAATTGAAAGCAACCATTTTCAAACCAAAATCAGGTGCACAGTATTCACACAAAAAGAGGTAAGATTGTGTAGCTTCCGGGGCTACGCCCCTGCATCTCATGTTTAAATGTTCTATATTTGAGCTGCGTAGATACGACCAGTGGGAGAAAGGGGAAGGGGCAACTTCCACTCAATGATTTTGATTGGTGTTACTTATTTCTTATTTTGATTATGCATGTGTTATGGCTTACGGCCGCCGTCAATCTCCCTTCAGGGGTTGCTGGACCTGTTTTAACGGCCTGCGGTCGGCCTCAACCTTCCCTTCGGGGCCATCAGCTCAACGATCCAGTTTCGGTCGATCGACAGGCCAGTCTATCTGCCACTGGAAATGGGAGAGGGTGCATAGGCGTGCGAGGCGGGCGGGGTAGAGCATATCTATTTCGGCAAAACAACTAGAAATATTCGGGCAAAAAGGGGTCCTAATAGAGGAATTTTGAAGATCTAACGAATTGATTTTGAAGAGTCAGAATATATGGTACTTTTTTTTCTTCTCGGAAATCTTCATTTTCTGGAAATCTTCTTCAATTTTCGTGGAATTTGCTTCAATTTTGGCACAATTTCTTCATTCCACGAAATTTGCTTCGGTTTTCGTGCAACTTTCTTAAGCATTTTCGGGAAGTTTATTTTCTTTAAATTTCAAAAAGTTTTCTTCAATTTTTGTAAAATTTGGTTCAATATTTGTGCAATTTTCTTCCTTTTCTGGAAGTTTCGGGAAATTTTCGAGAAGCTTCTAAAACATTTATGGAAATTTCTTTTAGTTTTCATAAGATATCCTTCATGTTTGTGAAATTTGCTTCATTTTGTAACGCTTGATTCAAATTTTGTGCAATTTTCCTTCATTCTGTCATTTTCCTAGCTCTGCCTCTGATGTATGAGGATAGTGGCGTAACTTGACTTTGACTTCGGGCAAAAGGGGCCCGTGTAAGACAAAATTGTCCGAGATAAATTTTTACTTTGCTTGAATTCAAAACGATAAACATTAACAACCACATGTAGAAGATTTGGGTACAGACACCCCCCCTCCCCCAGTGTTTTTGGATTGGGGTCATTAACCTCTTAGGGACACTTTTCAAGTCATATACATGTCCCCATCCCAATCTGTAGATAGAATAAGTTGATAATAGTAAGCCCAAAGCAACAACTTTAAGCAAAGTAAAAGGGGCACTTCATTTCTAGGAAGAGGCATATTTCCAATGGGGACCCATTCCTTCCGTACATGGGACTGAAATATGTCACCAGTTTTTCAGACAGTAATTGAACAGTACTTTTCATTTTCAAAAGGCAGAAAGGGACTCATTTCCAAAAGGCAGAAATGGGCACTTTTCATTTATTTGGTAATTTTTCGGAAAAGTGGGGGTACGTGCCCCAATGCCCCTCCCCCCTCTTCTCCCCCTTCCCCCCTTCGTTTCCTACACATATCTGCCTATGGTAAGTATATAGCGGAAAATGCCAGTAATAATATTCGGGAAATAAACTGTTGAATATCGCCCGAAGAATTTTGTAATGAATGTGCCCCTATAGTTAATGTTTCTTGGTCAAGCAATTTCATTCAGTTTCGGGACATTTTCTTCAATTTTCTGGAAATGTTCATTCGTTTTCGGGACATGTTACTCGATTTTCCGCAAAACATTTCCAAATATTTATACTGAAGTTTGCCATAAGTTTTACCAAACATTGCAACATGTTTTACCAAAATTTGCTTCATTTTTACAATTGTATATTAACAAGAAATACAATCCTTTCATTCCTACGCCTCTGGGTGCAGCCATTTTCCTATAATTACCGTCCCCCTCCCCTTCCCACCCCGACACCGAAAACTGAATAGCCTACGGCACTACTACACATGAGAGTATGTTTACGGAAATAATGTTTTCTTCCCACAGTCTGACAGTTCAGATTGTGTGGAAAAATTGGGAAATTGAGAAAAACGAAATTGAAAATTTTGTTAAAAGTTGGATGATATTTCTCAAAAATAGGCTATTATTAAAGTTGGTAAAAGTTGGTTACAATTTCCTCAAATTGCAGAAGACAATCTTTAGCGTCATTTGCCTGTTCAAACCGGAAAATTCTGCCGGTGTAGCACCCCTCCCCCGATAAAATTTCCTTCAGATTCTTATTTTATGTATTGAGACTGAAATATTGTTTAAAATTTGCTCAAGTTATGCCATGTAAACGGTACATGGTAATACTAACCCTTCTCTTTAAATGCATCTACCGTGATTTTAAGGTTGCTTAATGGTATGCGAATTTTACCCCTTATTTTTTACAACCCCAACATTTTACCCCCTTTTTACCCCCTTTTTACCCCCTTTTTCCCCCTTTTTACCCCCTTCTCCTCGATGAGCTATGGCCACTTAAAACGGATTCACCGGGCACCAGACCGAAAGTGAGGGCGCTTGTTTTTGCAAATTTCACACACACACACACACGCACACACACACACACACACACACACATATATATATATATATATATATATATATATATATGTATATATATATATATATATATATATATATATATATATATATATATATATATATATATATATATATATATATATATATATATATATATATATATATATATATATATATATATATATATATATATATATATATATATATATATATATATGTATATATATATATATATATATATATATATATATATATATATATATATATATATATATATATATATATATATATATATATATATATATATATATATATATATATATATATATCATCGACAAAAGATCGATAAACTGCGTGCCCCCATAGCCTTCAGACGACGTGAGGGCAAAGGGTACTTTAATATTCATATTAACCAGAAATTTGCTATACCGTTACATGCCAGATAAGCAGTTTGATTTTCTGGGCGACCCCCTAAAATACGTCCTCACTTTTCGGTCTAGTGCTTCTTTAACATACAATTTTAATGAGAATAAAGAAAATACTATGAAATAGTCTATTTCAAATAGTCTATATGGCTATTTAAAACAGTATATTCAAAATAGTCTATATTTCAGTTGTTCGGAACTATACGTTTGGTTTGGTCTGCAGGTTGAAAACATTACATTTTTTTTCACACAACCCTGAATGAGGGCTCTGTTTTAAATAGCATGGTCATGTCACGAACGAGTTTACTAATGTATTCAAAATGGAATTCAAAAAATAAAAAGAAGTTTAGCTATGAATGAAAGGACATCAGATTTGGCACCCCCTCCCTAATTTTGTCTTAATATTTATCACATTTTTTTTCGCAACCATAAAAGAGGGCTCTGTTTAAATACTATATTCCTGCACATGTAGCTCCGAACGAACCGAGAAAAAAAAAAGCTCACTCGTCAAGCTAATAAATGAAAGGAAATCGGAATTAAACGCCACCTAATTTTGTCTTAGACTATATCCCCATACTTTTTTTGTTCAGTTATTACTTGCAGGCGGGCGTACGATAAATCTCTGCTCTTGCCACAGCCTCCAAATAAGTGCGCCGCGCAACTGTCTGTCTATGCAGTTGGTGTAAAATACAATACAAAGAGTATAGGAAAAGTTGCTCTCTCTGCGCAGTAGTTTTAACTTTGGAAGTGACTTTGCAAAAAGTTTCCAGTCTTCTTTCGCAACTAAAAATCAAATCGAGACAATCACTACCAATTGAATGAAAAGAATAAACCAGTGGGTTGCACCTGAATGAACAAATCGTTTGGCTTGGTACCGGGTACGCATGGCTATTCATGGGTAACAGCCATGACGTTGCATTTTGCATAGTAGACTTTGAACTATAACACGACGTGTATTATTAGCATTATCACGCTTCGTATTCAGTGTGTGATTCGGTAGTGAGCAGAGTAGTACGAGTACCATCGTTCATTGATATATTTTATATTTTTGTACTGACGTTAATATCAAACATCATGCCTAATCTCGGAGAAATATTCCCAAACTTTAAGGCTACTACCAACGAGGGAGACATTGACTTCCACACTTGGCTTGGAGACCAGTAAGTGCCAGTTCTTTGCTAGTACACATTGTTCGGGTACGGAAACTTACAAAATAATGTGCCCGATGATGTGCAACATTAAGTGAGATAAACAACTCGGTATGCACTACTTGCAGTTCAGAGTCGCAAGGCAATTGGGAATTAGTAGTGAGTGGGTGGGTGGGTGGGTAAAAGACTGGGATTAAAATTAGGGGTGGGTGGATGGGTAAAATGATTGGGATTGGGGTGGGTGGGTAAAATGGCCAGGGGTGGGTAAATTGACCAGGATTGGGATTAGGTGGGTAAAATGATTAAGATTAGGGGTGAGTATAATGATTGAAATTAGGTGGGTAAAATAATTGGGATTAGGGCCCGAGTGGGTAAAGTGATTGAGATTAGAGGTGGGTAAAATGATTGTGATTAGGGGTGGGTAAAATGATTGGGATTAGGGGTGAATAAAATGATTGTGATTAGGGGTGAGTAAAATGATTGGGATTAAGGGTGAGTAAAATGATTGGGATTAGGGGTGGGTAAAATGATTGTAAACAAGAAAAACTTAGTCCTCGGTATTAAGGAGATGATTCCAAATCAAATGATGATATCATTGAGCAAAATTTATTGCTAGACATGTATCAAAACGCTATTTTCTGGGAGTTTTGGCTCTGTGGTCTTTTACAGTGAAATTCCTGCGTAGAAATAAATTTTGTATGCCGAGCATTGTTACGCGTACGCAAGTGTACACAAGTTAGAGAAAGAGCAACTTTCACAGGCGTTTTTCACAGGCGTATATAACGCGCAGGAATTAGATTGTACTGTATGAGTATTGCAATTCCAATGCGTATAACGCCATAGGTGCTACTGTATGCGTGTACACGACACGTCACAAGGGTAAGATATTCAAAATATTGCGCACGCTAATTGTGAGGCGTTATACATTATATATGTGCACGCACATGCGCCGGTATTACATGTATTGTTATTAATGTTAAGAACGTTTAACGATCTTAAAAAAACTCAAAAAATTGTTGCCTTTTTTTTCTCTTTCCTTCTATTTTTGACCATTTATTGTTCTTTCTCTTCAAATTCTACAACTGCAACTGGAAAGAAACTGAAGTACAGTAAGTGTGTTTAGTTATTCAGTGAGAAGGGAGTTGATTTTGATATCGAAAATAAGGTCTCCCAGAAAATCTGGGATTTTTTTTTAAGACATGTTAAATCCCATTGACTTTTGATAAGTGTGTGGCGCCACTTTTTCAATAGACATAAGCACACATACTGTATACAAATCGGTAGATTTAAAGATCTGCTCTATTTGGGTATGTGGACGCGTCCACATACCCAAATAGAGCAGATCTTTACCAATTGTTTCAATTTGATTTTAATTTTTCCCAATTTTGCTTCTCAACTCAGATGAAAGCATTGTTGCAAACCTGAAGGTAAAATCTTCCAATGGGGCGGTCCCCCACCCCATTTTGCACCCGCTTCTTATGTGTCTGATCCTTAATACAGATTCCTTAAAACATTTGATGATACCAAGTTATTCAGGTCCTACTCAAATTACTTATTTTCATACTGCAGGTATCAAAATTATAAACTCATACTGCAGTTACCAAAAAAATATCTCATACTGCAGTCCAATTTTGAAATTCTTAGCAGCACATACCCCCAACCATTCCCATTCCCCTCCGGGTACTGTAGTATATAACAATTGTCAGTCTATGACTGCAATATGTTATAAGTAGCGATGGATTTCTCAGCTGTAGGGGTCAGTGGATAGGTAAAATGGCCAGGAATGGGGAATGGGTTTAGGGGTGGGTGGGTGGTCAAATGACTGGAATGGGATTACAGGACTGGTGGGCAGGTAAAATGACTGGGATTGGTAAGGCACCAACCCCCACCTCCGATCTGATTCTGAATTAGAAGTACATGTAAGTCACCCAACCCTGCTTCCAACTCAATTCTGAATCCGAAGTAAGTTACCCATCCCCCCCACCCCCACCTTCGATCCCAATCTAAAGTAAGGGGTTCCTAAATATAATTGGGGTCCTCGTTGAAGTTTGCTACATGTTACACAGCATATCCAGGTTTAAAAGACTATTGATGTAGCAGTTTTATGTGAAAAACCGTTACAAATTTTAGCAGACTTGTCTTTGAAGACAAAGTAACTTGTATAGTTTTAATGTGTTTTAATTTTCAAGATTTCTTAGTCTACTGTACAGTATGTGGTGGAATTTCTGAAGTAGTAAGATGAAGGTAATGTATATGGACATGCAGAGATTATATTTAACAGGAAGAGCTTTAAATTCCAAACGTTTGTAAATTACTCAAATATACAGTATCTGTAGTTTCCAAATCTGATAATCCTTTCAACTTTTGTCCTAAAGGTTGTCACTGCAAACCTTTTTATTCATGCTAAATTTTGATTGACGGTACCATGATATTAATTCATCATGATCAAGATCATTTTATGTCGCAGCGGCCAAAGTGTGGAATGGTCTCCCACAAACTGTAAGATCCGCTAGTTACCTGGACAGTTTCAAAAGTGGTTAAAAAACATTCCTTTTCAAA
>JAIGNY010002914.1:0-11696 GCA_020152595.1 Chiridota heheva
ATTCATAAGTTATGAAAACTTTAACAAAAAACTTCTAACCAAAAACTTTAACCAAATCATAAAAACATTTTCATTGTTATGCAAATAAGCTTATTATTATGCACACACAACCCTCCAATTATGCTCATTTGATCAGTACCCATGTTGTCTACCCATATGCCAAGTAATATGAATGTACACCATTCATAACTTAAGCTATGAAAACTTTAACCAAAACTTTACCGGACGCCCACGCCGACGCAGGAGGTAGTAAAATAGCTCTACTATTCTTTAAATCAAACTAAAATTGACTGGTGTAATAAGTGAACTATATAATGTTGGCACTCTCTTCCTCACATTGCCAACAATTGTTAAGGTATTTTGAAGAAATTTATTTTTGCTCAAGCTTTCTTCAGGTGGTAAATTATAGTACTAGATTCTGTATACTTTTCTAAGATATCCAATGGTTTTTAGAAAAATAACACTTAGGCCTGCATATTTTTCAAATTTCTTATATAAAAAACCATTGATAAACATAATAAATCATTATTTCTTAGATCATGCTATTATGTGTATATATAAAAAAATTAAAAAAGGCATTACCTTTTCAAAAGAAATTGATTTTCCCAGCCTGGTTGCCCTGCAGACTGTCATCCAAAATAAAAAAGATATTTAAAGATTCTCGCGTCCTTTCCTATATGAAATTCATTTCCTGCATGTATTGACATTGCCCCAGCCTGACTGCATGCAGCTAAGCTGTCTCCGATCGTGAACAAATCCGGATAACAAATAATCCAAATTTCGCGTCTTTTTGCTTTTTAAACTCACTTTGCTGCATTCATTGACATTGTCCCGCCTAACAGGCAGCAAAACGTCTCTGAAAAAATGGAAGAAGTTAAAATCACAGGTGTTAAATAGCTTGATGAAAAACATGGGTAATTCAAGGTTAAAATCAGTGTTTTAAATAGCTTGATGAGAGTATGGGTAATTTAAGGTTACAATCAGTGTTAAATCGCTTGATGGAGAATATGGGTAATTTAAGGTTAAAGTCAGTGTTAAATTGCTTTATGGAGAATATGGGTAATTTAAGGTTAAAAACAGTGTTACTTCGCTTGATGAGAATATGGGTAATCTTAGGTTAAAATCAGTGTTAAATCGCTTGATGGAGAATATGGGTAATTTAAGGTTAAAGTCAGTGTTAAATCGCTTTATGGAGAATATGGAAAATTTAAGGTTAAAATCAGTGTTAAATACTTTGATGGAGAATATGGGTAATTTAAGGTTACAATCAGTGTTAAATCGCTTTATGGCGAATATGGGTAATTTAAGGTTAAAATCAGTGTTAAATAGCTTGATGGAGAATATGGGTAATTTATGTAAGTTAAAATCACCGTGTTAAATCGCTTTATGGAGAATATGGGTTTTCGGTTTGATCTGATCGACAGTGTATAGGTCTAAGGCAAAAAGTATGCGACTTTGTACAAAACTGCATCGGTAAATTTAACACATGCCACCCTATCCCACATCCAAACTCTTAACTCTTTTCTTATACGCATTTCCACCTTTGTCCAGTATAATCCATTCCACCCTTTGTCTCGCATGCCATCCAATCCTATGCCCCTAATGACAAACCACCCTATGTCCCGTATGACAACACACCCTATGTACCATATGCCATTTCACCATGTCCCATCCCAAACCATGTCCCACACGACAAGCCACGCTATGTCGCATACGTGTACGCCAAACCCAGTACCATGTGCCTGTCACCCTGCTCCATTTTACATTCCACCCTGTGTCCAATGTGACATTTCACCCTTTGTCCCATATGGCATTCCACCCTGTATGTCCCATATGATATCCCACCCTATGTCGTATTTTCAATTCCCTCTTCTTTATCCAATATTTTCCATCGCAGCATACGACCCACATGTTCCATGTGACATTTTAACTTATGTACCATATGCCATCCATGTCGTACACACACTATCCCGTTTATGTCACC
This sequence comes from Chiridota heheva, assembly GCA_020152595.1. Lineage (NCBI taxonomy): Eukaryota > Metazoa > Echinodermata > Holothuroidea > Apodida > Chiridotidae > Chiridota > Chiridota heheva. Next base: position 1,985 of record JAIGNY010002914.1, read on the forward strand.
CCACAAGTGTTATGCCAACCCACCTCATGCTCCATATGATATCCTACCCTTTCTCTTTTAACCAATCCCATCCTCTATCCAATATCTACCATATATGCCCAACATATTATCGTGCCAGGCATTTTAACCTATGCACCATATACCATCCATCTCACCTTATGCCTCATATCTTACTCCTTACTATGCGCCATAAGCCATACCACTTTTGTCTCACACCACCCCAAAACTTATACGACAACCAACACGTTTGCTATTACACCCACTATTCCATCCCACACTGTCTCACGTTATACTCCACCATATTTCGTATGCGCAATCCAAGCCTCTACCCATTATCATGTCACCCCACCTATGACCCACATGCCACCCAACAGTATGGTCCACATGTCATCCCACCTATGACCCACATGCCACCCAACATTATGATCCACATGTCATTCCACCTATGACCCACATGCCACCCAACATTATGATCCACATGTCATTCCACCTATGACCCACATGCCACCCAACATTATGATCCACATGTCATCCCACCTATGACCCACATGTCACCCAACATTATGATCCACATGTCATCCCACCTATGACCCACATGCCACCCAACATTATGATCCACATGTCGTTCCACCTATGACCCACATGCCACCCAACATTATGATCCACATGTCGTTCCACCTATGACCCACATGCCACCCAACATTATGATCCACATGTCGTCCCACCTATGACCCACATGCCACCCAACATTATGATCCACATGTCATCCCACCTATGACCCACATACACATTTTAAATAATAGCATGTCGGGGATCTACATTTTAACATGATGTGTTATAGAACAAATACCTTATTCAACTGTATATGGACAGATAGAGATGTTATATTCACCACAAAGCTCCTTAAATATTGAACAGAACAGTGGCGTAGGAACCGGGACCAGGGGGGGATAAATCCCCGCCCCCTCTCCTTTCAAATGATAAAGGGCTAACGAATTGATTTTAAAGAATCAAATTCAGATTTCATGGCATTTTCTTTAATCTGAAATTTTCGAGAAACCTTTTTCAAATTTCTTCAATTTTCGAAACGTTTTCTTCATTTTCGGGAATTTATTTTTAATTTTTGGAATTTTTGTTTCAATGTTCCTGATATTTCCTTCATTTTCGGGATATCTTCTTCATATTGGGGAAATTTGCCTAAAATCTTGTGAAATTTGCCTAAATTTTCGAAAAAATTCTCTCTTATATTTGGGGAAATTATCTTCATTTTCGGGAAATTTCCTTCATTTTCAGGAATTTTTCATCATTGCTTCCAATTTTCATAAAAATTGTATCAACTTATTTATACATGAGATGTCCTTTATTTTCTATAATTTTTCTTCATGTTCGGAAATTTTGCATCAATTCTGGTGCTTTATTTTTTGTATAATTTCCTTTATTTTCGGAAAATTTGTCTTCCTATTTGGGAAATTTTCATAATTTTCGTAGAATTTCCTTCATTTTCGTGAAATTTTCTCCATTTTCTGGAAATTTTACGAAAATTTCCGATCACTCTTCTCCCCCCCCCCCTCCTCGTTTACAAATAGTGATAAGAGATCATCCAGCGTGTATTTTAGGTCTGTTGGGACAAAAATCAATCCCCACTCTCCCCTTTAATTTCAAATATCTACCTACGCCACTGCAGAATTGTCTTTAGATTATGTCAAAAGCACCCATAGTTTCGAAATGTGGCTAATTAAAATATATGCAACGGTTTTGCTCACTGAACCTGGGATCCAGTGCAACCCTCCCCCTTCCTTCTCTCCACCCACCCACTATCCTCCCGGCGGCATCCTGTTTCTGAAGGCTGTAGAGGTTTTCTCTTGTTCTTTAAACTAGCACTCGGTGAAAGATTGTATTTAGTTCAAAGGGTCAATCAAACTTTAAGGATATTTTGACATATTCATAATTTTAAATATTAAATATTTAAAAGAAATTGAATATTTTTTTGTATTTCGTTCATTAAATGTCTTTGAAAATATGCGATTGTTTTCTCCTAGATGTTGGTTGGTGATAGTAGTGGGTAAAAAAAATAATTAAAAAATCTAACAGAATCACCGTGCATAATGAAATTTATGCAAATTTATGCCCCTTCATACATCAAACCGATTTGCATATTGATTTGCAATCAATATTTAATATTTAAAATTATGAATATGTCAAAACATCCTTAAAGTTTGATTGACCCTTTGAACTAAATACAATCTTTCACCGAGTGCTAGTTTAAAGAACAAGAAAACCTCTACAGCCTTCAGGAACAGGATGCCGCCGGGAGGATAGTGGGTGGGTGGAGAGGAGGGGGAAGAGGGGAAAGGGGTGCACTGGATCCCATGTTCAGTGAGCACCGAAATGTATACAGTACCTGATTATTTTTTTTGGCGACTAAAAAGTAAAACATCCATAAAAACAAAAAACATAACCACAAAAGCAGAGAAATCGGCAAAAAAAATACGGTCACTTGAACTAAAAATAAATACATATATATTTTTGCCCCTTAGAGATATGATGGGCCCTAAATTTGTACCCCAACTGCCCAAGGCCTCGCGATTCTCTCATTTTCGGGAAATGTTAGGAAAATTTCTTCACATTTTAAAAAGATTTTCTTCATTTTTTTCGGAAATGTAGACAAATTTTCCAGAAGCTACGATAGTTTCTCCAAATATTCTGTCTTACCATTTTTTTCAATTTTTTCAATTTTAGTTTTAATAATTTCACCTCCCAACAGTTAAGAATGCATCCGAGAAGGCGAAATCCTCTCAGAGAGGAGGTTTTCCTCCTGTCCCAACTTCCTACGCCTCCAGTTCTTGATTTTTTAAGATAAAAATCTCTTTTAGCTATTGAGTTATGGCTATATCAAAGTTTCATCAGTTGTCAGGTTGTTGAATTAAGCAAAAGTTGTAGTGTATGACTGGGCGAACAGCTTCATATTTTTGTGTAGTTTCTTAAATTTCTTTTCTAAATCTAAATCCTAAAAATCTTGAGAAAATATATAGTCTTGCTAGAATTTGTTTGGGTCCCGTATGTGATAAATACAGCTGCAATCTGTTCAAAGAATTATAATAAAAACAAACAAAAATGGTTTACAAAAGAAAATATTATACCTTCGACCTGAAATACATTACAAAATTTGCCTAAAATATGCAAATTGATGCCTGAGATAAAACGATGTAAACAGGTCAAAGGTTTATGGACGTGTTAAGACAACATGTGCTCAAATGAACATTTGCTCAAAAAATCCATTAAAGAATCATGAAACAAAGAAATCATTTAGTTTTCACTATTAACACAAAAGGTACCTTTTTTTTTAAATACAATTTTAAAGTAGTATAGCCCCCAATAGAAATTCATCAACTCATGCAAAGGAAAAAATATTTCTTATGACTTAGAAAATTTGTAATAGATTATAAAGAAATACATTTATATTCGAATCTGTACTGGGTGAATGACATCATTTATTAGAGGGCGTACGGATGAATTGAACGCTCCCATGCAAATTTTATATTGAAAGATTTAATGTTTTAATAATTTAGAAAATGTATGCTAATTTGTGTTGTACGATGTGAAATTTCTTCTGATGACTTATGATTATTATTTCTATAGTATTAAAAGAAGAAAAAGCCAGATTTGATGTCTCCTTTAGAAAAGAAACTTATAGAATTACATAACAATTACATAACAGCTTATAGAATTACGTAACAATTTTGTGTCACAAAATTTTGTGTCACAAATTAACATGAAAGTGCTATTTTCAAAATGATTCAAGAAGTGATTTGTTCAGATATGAATGTACTTTATCAATCCATAAACATCATTTTAAGTGCCCGCCCCCCTGTATTTACTTTCCAACATAATATTGAGGACAAAATTATGCTGCCCGCTTAATCATACATCAACTTACAACGAATGAATTTAAGGTATATAAATATGGACAGGTGCAAAAACATGCGCTTAAATGGTTCAATACGTACAATAATGAATTTAAGGTATATGGACAGGTAGCAAAAATATGAGCTTAAATGGTTCAATATATAGGGCCTACAACAAATGAATTGAAGGTATATGGACAGGTAGCAAAAACATGAGCTTAAATGTTAAAATAATACTAAAAAGTAATTATGTCAAACAGCAATAAGTCAAATCAACAGAAGTCAAAAATGGACCATTTTACAGCACGCATATTTAAACTTAAATATAGCTAATCAGCTGATTAGCATAAGTTGCGCGATATTTTGTGACCTCAGAATTAATAGGACAACTAGAAAATTCAAAAATTTGTGGACCAACTTCAAATAGGGGAGAGTTCCATTTTTTCCATTAGGGGGGGCTAATGGAAGATATTGCGATGAAATCCATCCCATGCAGCCATGCAGGCTGCCAGAAGAATTAAAGGCTGTACATTTAGAGTGTTTAATGATTTGTCAATAAGTTAAAATTGTATTGAAGTAGTTTGTCAAACTTCTTTGATAAAAAGAATAAAAATAAACATGGTAAATCATTATTTCTTAGAGTATGTGCTGTAGTAACAAATTCATTAAGGTTTAATTACCGTTTCTGAAGAGTTTGATTTCCCCCGGCCGCCTGCCTGACAGGCAACAAGCTCCGAGACGTCTCCGAAGTGCCATGGTCAAATCCAGAATAACAAATATTATAAATTTCCCGCGCATTTGCTTTTCGTTGACATTTGATGCAAACATCGTGACCCCATGTAATCTTATTCAATAAGTTAAAGGGACACTAGACCGACAAGTGAGGACACAATTTTCCAAAGTCTCACAAATATTCAGCAAAAGTGAGCTTTTTGGTCGTCGTGGAGAACTTCGGAACTGCTCTAACACCAATTTTATACGAAGTAGCTTTCTGAGATTTAGAATCAATATAAAGAGATGATTATATCACTTTGGGAGATAAAATATGTTGAATGAATATTTGAAAATTTACCAAAATGACGCCCTGACATATAGGTCTAAGCTTACCTTTAATTGTTCTTTCTTTCCAATTTTCGTACATCTTTTGTCAGAAAGCCCATTTTAGGGATTAAACGAATCGGTTCGCTGCCCACCTATCCACTGTTGCATTGGCTTTACCCGGCGTAGTACGGTAGCCGGGAAGCTTATAACCTTTAATACATCTCCATCTGCATATACCAGTCAGCGCACGCACGCTACAAGAATTAGCTGCCACGCATGCACTTTACAATTTTCCGTAATCTGATTAAGAAATAATTTGAAAAATTAAATCGAGACCCATGGACAGATGGACAGTTAGCTAAGAAATATATGGTGTTGAAATATATGGTGTTGAAATCATTTTACAGCGTTTTGAGTGTTGGGCATTATTTGAATAAATTATGCAAATATTTCCCCCAACCTGCCTACAGTGTTCCTCATCACTGTTTTTCAAAAACTTAATGTATTATGTTAAATTCCCCCTTGAATTATGACCAAATCCAATTAGTAGGGCAATGGATGCCATCCAAACAGGGCCAGGGATGAAACTAGAGAAGAGGGACATATCTTTGTTGGGGTCATCTGCAGTAGTAAGTTGAGAAAATAACGGGTGTATACGCTTATGCAGCCTGTAAATGGCTCAGGCAGTCGACAGGTCAATCTGCTGGGAGAAACGGAAGAGCCTGACAGTTCGACCTATTCATCTCACAAAAACGATTTGGATGATAAAAACCAGGGCCGTAATTCCCGGGAGGCAGGAAGAACCCCTTCCTCCCCCCTCCCCCACCCTCTTCTTCACACACACACCCATACTTGTTTTAATTCCAAACACGTTATTTTAAACCTAACTAGATGAGATGAGATGAGATGAGATTGAGGCCGTAATTATTATTTGAAAAGTGTGTTTGTGTGGGAGGGGAAAGGGGAGGGGACATGGCCTATTATCTAAAAAATGAGGGGGGGAATGGCAAAATTTCCCCAAAATGTACTGAATTTAAAACAAAAAATTGCTGAAAAGTGGGGGATAGGGACATGTCATCTCTGTCCCCCGGGAATTACGGCCCTGGGTGAGATTGATCAAAATTCAACAACCCATTTGTATTAATTCATTATTTACTACTCATCGTGTTCTTTTTAACAGTTTAATGACAAAAAACAGGAATGTACTTTATAGTTCATACTAACTGCATGGCACCCATGTGTATGTCCTCCAACAAGGACCACTATACCACATTGAAGATACCAATCGGGGAAACAGGTAATGTGTTAGAGTTTATTCGCCCAACTGGGGACAGTATGCAGTCTGAATCACATAACCTGAGACATATGTGCTAGAATTTCATACCCTGAAAATACACCTAAAGACACATATTTTCAAGGGAACAGCAATTAAATGCGTAATATTTCAGGCAGTCAGCTGGCATATTGTTTCACCCATGGAGAGCCCAAATCTCGAAGAAATCCAACTAGACAGCTAGAGATGTCCCCGAATGGTAGGTTGTCCCCGATTGGAAAGTGTGTCATATAAAGTGTGTTTATTATATAAATGTCTCCGATAAAACATACGCATGCAGGCCTAACTTACCTAATATACGCTCCTCTGAACGATTGTAATATGATATGCCCGAGTCTATTTTTGATGAAAAACTGCCGCTGTGCTTACTGACGTCATTGCGACTTGTTTTGAGACGAGACCGCCTGTTTAAGCTGTAATCTCAGCTTAATCATTTTGAACGAAAGTCTATTGTTATGCAAAATCCCTAATTAATATGCGCACAACTCCTCACCATTAGGTGTGAACAAGTGCCCTTTACATGTAGGCATATGATAATTTGTGTATGCGAAAAAATCACTCAAGAATATTAAATTAAGTTATAGGCCTATAGATTGGTTGGGTTTACATGTATTCAGATTAAATGTATCGGGATTATTTTAGATTATTAGATTAAAATGATCAGGATTATTTTTCGATTATTGCATTGTCCTATTTATATATATATATTTTCTTTGTTGGGGATGTTTTAATTTTCTCAAAAAGCTTAGCACTTGATCAAAAAAAATGATATATATAGGCCTATACTTCACGGGAAGTTGAACAATGACCGTACTTGAAAAATACAAGAAATTAGATAAATTTTCTGTTATATCATTAAAGTTATCGCACGAAGCGCGAACATATTTTAAAGGGGCGGTTCCAGGATTTATGTGATGCTTGGCTAACCTCACAAACATTGATGTCTTGATATCATTCTTTGGCGGCGGAACTAGGGGGACGAACAAAGTGGGGCAAATGTGTTGTTTAGCTCCCTCCCCAATATTTGCTTTGAATTTTTCTTAAACTTATAGAAAATATGTAAAAGGAAAAATTCCCGAATTATTTTCAAAGAAATAACGTTGGATTTCATAAACCGCAAAAACATGTTGCCTTGCCTAAGGTTATATACACAGCGGCAATATTCACCATTACTTAACTTACACTCACAAGTCAGAAGCAAGGTCCAATGAATGAGACATGTTGCCAAATACAAGATGTACGGACACATGCGACCGATCTCGATTGAAGAAGACACTACAAAAATCAAATTGAAATAGTAAATTTTGTCAAAAAATCTCTTGCAAAAGAAAGTAAAGAGGGTGAGCCTTCAGGAGAAGCAGTGGCGGGGCTATGGGGGTATCCATAGATCACCTTTTCCCCACCTGCCCCCTCCCCTAGAAATGTGTGTAAAGTGACATATTTTGTCCGATTTATAGGCTTTGCCTCCCCCTCCCCATGAAGGCATTTGTCCCTCTTTTCCCCATGACCAAAATCCTGGTGCCGCCACCGGGAGAAGCGAATGTGAAACTTCCCGACAAGTGGGAAAAGATGGTGCCAGTGTCTCATCTTGTGGTGTCTCATTGGAGGCCAGAAAATCTAGTTCACGATCACGATAAGAAGCCTAATGCATGATTTATAATTTAGACATATTCATCAGTGGCGCCATGGGGGAAACGTTCCCCCCCCCCTCTTTTATGTCTGAATTGTCGAAAATTGTATTGTGTCGAAAATGGCAATTTTAGACCTTTTTAATGTAAGGGTGGGGGGTAGTCTGTATCATTGCAAAATGATATGCTGCTATAATAGATCGTTCGTAATCATCCTACTTTAGTTTAAAGAGCCGTGTATTGCACATATTCCGTCTTTTAAGGTATCTACAACTTGGAAATGCGATGTTTCTTTGGGGCTTCGCCCCCAGGACTCCCACCAGGGCTTTGTCTCGCCTTGACTCTATACCGAAAAGATTTGTGCCCCCAATATCAAATCCCTGGCGGCGCCATTGATAATCATGGACGTAGATCCTGGAAAATGTGGGTATTCATACCCCGCTTCTTGGCGAACCTCTAACATGTGACGTGTTTTATAAAATAGAATTGAAAGAAAAAAGTTGGGGTCAAAATGGGACATAATCCGGCGCTTTCTAATTCAAAAGGATGAAAATGAACTTACGGGTAGTGAGGTTTCTGAGACCGTACCCTTCTTTCATATCAACGTTACTTTTTGTTTTAAAGGTTGGCTTTTAGTAGATCGTTGAGACATATATCAATTCGATCTTTTGTTATCACGCCCAAATTGCTTTATCTTGAAAGAGCCACCCCTCCCCCTCTCCATTTGAAGCTTAACTCCTTTGAGGTAATTCAGGGGTTAGGGTTAGATGACGTAGGCGTAATCCTATATAACTGGTGACCGATCAATATACAACACACATATGGGATGGCGGCATTAGGAAATTAGGTTACTCTCGTATTTTTAACTTATCCTATCTAACAAGTGACATGTACCGAAATGCAAAAATACTGAACTAGAGAAGTGTTTTAGTCATAATAATTTCGAAAACAGCCATTTTTAGAACTAAAAACAACTGAGGACGTCATTGGTTGTGTGCGTGTCATCGCTTTGAAGGTGTGTAAACATACGAATGTCATCAGTTGGTGGGTCTAAACCCACCCACACACACACACACCCGCACACACCCTTAGGCACACCTAGAGCATTATGGGAACTAACACTGGGGGTACTTTTGTACCTTCAGGAGATACATTACAGGGTACTGTGTGTGCATTGCACTGGGAACCCACTGTTTACAAGGCTTTTCTAATAAGGGGAAAGGAAATGTACCTAAATTTGCATAAATCCCAATGGCCACAATACACATCTATAGTATATACCACAGTATGTTTTAGAAACAACATTTTAACATGATTTAAAAGGTAAATTGTGGTTTTCTGGAATAACAAATGATGTGAGATAGGTTTCAGTCCATTTGGGCTTTTAATTGCAGGAAGGGAAGTATACCTAATTTGCATTAATCCAAAATGGCAGCACTGTACGTAGTATATACCATAATTTGTTTTAGGAGCAATATATTTACATGATTTAGAATAAGAGATTTTATTCTACTCATTTTTTTTTTTTTTTGTAATAGAGGTTATTGAGTTTGTTTTAAGAACATGTTTTGAATTGTAAATTTGGGTTTTCTGGAAAGGCATTTCATGTGAGATATATTTCAGTTCACTAGTTTAATTGATCTATTAATGCCAAGAAGGGCAAGTATATTTGCATGGAGGAAATGGTTAATTGGCATCTAAATTGTGTCTTCTAATCATGAGGTCATAGGTTCAATGTCAAATTTTGTCTTCTAGTTGAGAGATTGTATTTCTTCATCTAAACTTCTAATTCATAGACATTTGAC
>JAIGNY010002915.1:0-11576 GCA_020152595.1 Chiridota heheva
AACTTTTCTTAACTGTAATGAAGCATCAAACAATTGATACTTATGAAATAATTCCAATATTTGTATTAATAATCATACTATTTTCATAAGAAAGATGTACAACAGTGATATTATTTATATGCATGATATTTTATCACCCGATGGTTCTTTCCTCAGTTTTTTTGTTTTCTCGCAGATTCTGGCAAAGTTTAATATCCGAAATATGTATTTTATTATATATTATGGCTTAATTAAAGCCGTTCCTCATGCTTAAAATCAAGCTGCGACAATCATGGTAGATCCGTTATTCATCAGGATGTTATATTAGATAAGATACGTAGTACATGGAAAGTAAGTCCATAAGGATTATGTTAGCTTAGAAATGATGTACAATGATGTATTAGCAAAAATTAAATGGAATACCCTTTTAAACAACAATTTACCAGAATAATTTTGGATACAATCTTTTAATATTTGTTTTAATACTATTTGAGACACTATCATTTACCTTCAATATAGATATCTTCATCACAATCTATGCACAAATCTTTTCTTGCATAAAATCAACGAGGGTAAAAAAACCTTTTGTAATGATTGTATTGAGATCTACGAGCATCTTTTCTGGTTCTGTGTCCGGACTGAATATTTTTGGGATTCTGTAACTGAGTTTTGCCCTATCAATATAGTACTTTCTTTTCAAGCTGTTTCTATTTACCTCAGTAATAATAGTCATGCAGGGTTATTCAAATAATTATTAAGGCTAAAAGATCATATACCGAAGCAAAATGAACAACAAGTACCCCTGCATAGAGGATTTTAAAAATGATATTTCGTTAACTGCCTTGAAAATACTTAAGCTTGTTTAAATTTAGTGAAAAATGTTTTTTCTTTGTTCTTTTTTATATTTAAACTTCTGCATAATTAAATTTACTTTATCATGTCTATACAAGATTCATGTATGCATTGCAATGATTACTGTTCTTTAGTTCACGTGCTATGTTTGCAAAATACTTTGAATGCAGAAAAAAAGATTGGCAAAAAAATGGTTTCCATATATAGTATCAAATAATTCTGGTGATCAATGCCATCCCCTTCTCTATATGCCATTTTTTAGGTCGTGACACCATTTTTTATATCCCAAACTCTACTCCGTAAGGTGTCATATAATATACCTGTTTATTGAGTCTATTATATGATCCATGAATGAATGCCCTATACAACATCAGATTTGTCATACATATCTATATTATCTCCAAATCCTAAATACCATATAGTACCCGTTACTCCCCAATATAATCTCTGAGATCCTTACTTTATCACTATCAGTCTATATATCAATTTTGACGGTGGTATCCATGATGCACATTTGGGAATTAAAGTGATAGCTGTAATGGTACAGGGTTGCAAGATTTTAATGGCAATCCATAAAAGGCATTAAGGGTTAAAGGATATCACGAGGACATACGATATCAGATATCATCTAGACATCGCAACAGGAGCACATGCACATACCCGTGGCCAAGGTGGGAAAGAGTGAGTTATAAAAGTATTAAAGACATCCTATATTAGCAGGAGTGTAGCCACGTTTTAAGAAAGTTTCGGATTGAAGGGGTCGCCGAGAAATTGCTGATGGCCTAAATAGTTTTGTCAAAATAACAATTTATTGCACTGTTTGGAGTTTAAATTCTACTAGAACAACTAAAAAAGTTGTCGCCTTAAAATCTGGACCTCTTAACATATTTTGGGTTTAGAGGTAGGAGTGGGAGGCCGTATGGGCCTATCGATCTCCTGGTTACATTGTAGACGTTATGTAGTTATTTTGTAAAATGTTTGCGATATGAGTTCACAGAAGGCGAAATAATGTAATATCATATAAAATGATAAACTTGGTATATTATGTAAATGTGAACTCCCAAGTTGAAATCTGCAATCACAAATATGAAAGACAAGAAATACATCTACAAGTATCTGAATGTCTCAAATGACTGTTTTAGGAAAAAACCACCTATTATTATTTTCTGTTGTTCTCGTATTCTACAACCGGCGTGGTAAACATATCAAAATGTCATAAGCACATTTTAAGATACTTCAAATCTCACAGATTCTTATCTTGTAGTTAAACAAATAAATAACATCGCTGACTCATTCTTAGTCGAGGATTGAATATTTGTATCTTCAAATTACTACTGTGCAAGAAATAAGTAAACAATTTCATGGATGTTTTTTATTCACTTAGTATTTGTGTATGATGAAGTTTCAACGTTACTATTTTCCTATCTTGATTATCTTGTCTGTTTCGTGAAGTCACGAACATATTTTGCTGACATGTATGTACTGTGTAGTATGTTGTCCTGAATTAACATTAATATAAAACCAGAACATTGAAATAAAATATGATATTTCGAAAGGCACGGATTTCTCTACGACTTGTTCTACTTATCATAACGTTATTCAGAATATATCCTTTCGAAATATTTTACATGCGTATGAACATATGAAGGTTTCCTACACACACACACACATATATATATATATATATATATATATATATATATATATATATATATATATATATATATATATATATATATATATATATATATATATATATATATATAAATATATATATATATATATATACATATATATATATATATACATATATATATATATATATATATATATATATATATATATATATATATATATATATATATATATACATATATATATATATATATATATATATATATATATATATATATATATATATATATATATATATATATATATATATATATATATATACATATATATATATATATATATATATATATATATATATATATATATATATATATATATATATATATATACATATATATATATATATATATATATATATATATATATATATATATATATATATATATATATATATATATATATATATCTATATATATATATACATATATATATATTTATATATATATATATATATATATATATATATATACATATAATATATATATATATGTATATATATATATAAATATTTATATATATATATGAATATATATATATATATATATATTTATATACATAAAGATATATAAATATACTTATATATAAATATATTTATATATATAAATATATATATATATATATATATATATATATATATATATATATGTATATATATATATATATATATATATATATATATATATATATATATATATATATATATAGATATATATATATAAACATATATGAATATATATATATATATAAATATATATATATGAATATGTATATATTTATATTTATATATTTATATTTATATATAATTTATATATATATATATATATATATATATATATATATATATATATATATATATATATATATATATATATATATATATATATATATATATATATATATATATATATATATATATATATATATAATCTAATAGATAGTATGGTGTAAAACCATCACAATGGAAAAGTGCTCAATCAAAAGAGAGCATATTGCCACGTACTCTTCTCAACTCAAGCGTGGTCCAACTTAGGTTCATAAGAGAAATTCCTTACTTATGGAATTAGTCTAGTGGATCTTCGCTGAACCTGCTCCAAAATGAACTTATCCTTTTCATAAAAGGGACTCTAATCCCGAGAAGCATGCTCAACTTGAGGCTTGACTAACTGCTTATACAAGTTAAGAACAAATTTCTACCAAGAAAACAAACATTTCTATTAATCAAACCAAGCATCCTATTGGCCCTGGAGCTGCTAAAGCACACTGTTTAAAAGGTTTCAGATTGCTAGTAATGACAACATCTAGATCCCTTTCTTGATCAACACAATCAAGATTTGAACCATTCATGCAGTAATCAAACACCAAATTGCTCTGACCAAAATGACTTAGCATTTATCAACATTGAATGACATCTGCCATTCTTGGGACCAAGAAACTAACTTATCCAGATCAGTTTGCAAAAGCAAAGAATCCCTAGCATCATCAACAATCCTGTACAGCTTAGTGTCATCAGCAAATTTACAAATCCTGGAGCCAAGGGAAATATCAATATCATTAATAAAGATTATAAAAAGAAGCAGACCAACACAGAATCCTGAGGAACACCACTTGTACTATTCTTCCATGGAGAGACTTCACTATTAACAACAACTCTTCGTGACCTGTCAACCTAGATTTTATTCAACTGGAACATTTTCCCTCAACACCAAGCGCTTTTGTTTTCATCATGAGCCTGCCTAACGGAACCTTATCAAATGCCTTTTGGAAATCGAAATAGATAACATCCACATTATGATTAATATCAACTAGTTTAGTAACATCATCAAGACTCCAACAAATTAGAAACACAAGACCTCTTGGGTAACAACCCATGCTGGGACAAATTCACCAGACCATTGACCAGTATATGATCTAGTACAACATCCTTAACAGTGGACTCCATGACCTCCATCCAATAGTAAGACTCACTGGCTTATAGTTACCAGGTTACAGTAGCAAACTATGGTCATCCTTTTTAAAAATAGGAGTAATATTAGCAATTCTGCAATCACTAGGAACAACACCAACATCAAAGCACTTAGAAAAGATAATACTCAGGGTTACATCAAAACACTTACATAAGACAGCAGGATGTATACTATCTGGGCCAGGTGCTTTATTTGAATTCAAACCCTTCAACTTCTTAGACACAACATCTAGTAAAAAATCATAATGGATACTGGAGAGTGCACATTAAGATAAACCACAACATCATCAGCAAGGAACTCCTTAGTAAAAACAGACACAAAGTAGTCATTCAAAACCTCAGCCATATCATTACAAGTATCGATAGTAACACCATCATTACCCTGAAGGAAATCAACAATCTCCTTAGGTTTTTTTTTTTTTGCTTTGAGCAAACATAAGAATGAAATTACTTAGAAATAATCCTAACCTCTTTAGACAAACATTTTTCAAGAAGCACTTTAGTATCTCTTATGAAACCCTTTGTGAACATTTTATGATCCTTATACCTAGCAAGCTCCGCAGGGTACTCACTGTGTTAACAACAATGCCACAACTTCTCCTTTTTTTTCGAACAGCCCGCAAAACTCCAAAACATCCACACTGGCCGATTACGCCCACAGACTTTCTTTGACTATTTACAGTCTCCAAAACTTTAGTTCGAAAAGCATCCCATGCTTTATAATATCTAGTGCATTTATAATATCTAGTGTATTTATAATATCTAGTGCATTTATAATATTTAGTGCATTTATAATATCTAGTGATATAGCTGGTGGTATATCTAATAATGTCTAAAGAAATGTGTTTGAAATTTACAATATGGAAATGGAAAAAAAAATGTTTTTAAGGTACAATTCCATGCAAGACCAAGTGAACTGAATTCTGGCAAAAGATTCCCCGTATGAAACGCAGGCACAAATTCCTTCCAGAAGATACCTGTTAAAATAGGCAAGAGGTATTAAGAATTGCATGCTGGACAGAGAGGTATATGAAAGGCCATAACAAAAACAAGACCCAATTCTTAATCGTCATAAGCTAGTAAGCATTACATATACTGTATTACACGTGACTCTGGTGCTAATGTCACCGATAAGGAAAGCATTGATCTTACCAAAAACTTTTCCAACTAGAAGTCTCTATTCTATAATAATACCACTTTCTAATCGGTTGATTTCTTTGATCAGGATTGTAGTATATCTCCGCTCTGATTAATGTTGAAATTAAAGTACGTTTACCTAGTTTTTAAAGTTGTGTGAGCAATGATACTTTAGGATCTTCTTATGGGACGACAGCTCAGTCGAGCCACTATATCGACTTTTGTGACGTCCAGTCCGCTGTCCAGATTAGCCTTAAATGCTGAATAATTTGGAAAATTTCATGTCTTACCTATCAGGACTTATCCAGTTTCATCTGGTTCTATGGTTTGTCTTTCTTGAAAGCCCCTCATTTTTCAATATAAAAAAATATATAACAATAGATATATCCAAAACAGGTAATATAGGCATTCTCCAATATGCTACCCTCCCTACCTTTCCCCTGCGCATGAACAATACATTGCATTGACTGATTACATGTTTACTGATTAATGTGCATATATACACCCACAGCCTTCCGAACTTCTAAATATTACATTTTTGACATTATAGTCTATCCTCAAAGCCCCTTCATTTAATTCCAATATATTTAGTATTCATAAACAAAACTTACCCCATGCTTGCATATTTTAATATATTAAATTAGTTATGAAAATAAATAGCAAAAATGTGCGTTATTGTTTTACGCCCTCCGCCCCTACTTCACTTTGGTTCACAAACACAGTTGTTGTTGGCGGTTTCTTCACTTACGAAGTCATTGAGAAGATCATTGCCCATCCAGACAACCGCATTACCAAAACCAGCAGCTCAACCATGGTCTGCAGGGCTGTAGTCATCACTACTCTTTCCTACGGACCAGTAGCTTGGGTCATGTATAGAAATAAACTGTTGGAATACTTCCATCAGAGATGCCTCTGCACCATCTATCATGGGAATTCGTTGGCACTGAGAACTACAAAGCCAACTTGTTGAGACATATACCAAGCATCGAATACATGCTGATGTTCAGACAGCTGAGATGTGCAGGTTTAGTCTGGATAACCCATGGATGACTCTGGGATGCCTAAAGCCGTCTTTTATGATAAGCTATAAGATAGCAAGAGGGAAAAGATCAGCTAAAGTGCCAACTTCAACAGGCCGGCATTAATCACAAAGCGTGGGAGCCACTTGCAGCACGTCGAGTGGCATGGAGAAACGCAATCACTAGTGCAACAAGCAGAAAGCATTTTTTGGAAAACAGCTGCTGAAGAGAAACGGAAGAGAGGAAAGGAGTGTCTTTAATGCACCCACAGACCAATCCTACATGTGTCCGAACTTTTCCAGGTCCTGCAGATTGAGATTAGGGCTGCGTAACCATGTGATCTACATTGTGCATCAGATGCTGATATGAGGAGTGTGCATTGTAAGCTTCATGAGGTGGTTTTTGGTGGAATAATTCTTGTCTTCTTCAGGCTGATAAAACGACCTTGGCTGTCTGAGCAAAGTGGGGTATCCGTCATACATTATTGCGCTAATGATACTGATGAATGCTATCAGCAATTGTACTTGCATATGTCTTGTAACGGTGATGACGATAGGACTGCTTTTTTCTGTAGTTAAGGCCGCATTTATTATCTGATTAAAAAAACACCTGTATACTTAAATTTTCAAAGTACAAATACCAAATCAATTTAATTTAAACAAATTGAAGATTAAAGAATTATCACAAATGATCACATATATTGAAAATATGATCAGGACACAGTAGAGATTTTTTATATAAATAAGTAAATTAATCAGTATCAACTTCAGAGGACTTTAACAGGTAGACTTTTTGAAATTATTCTGAAGGGAAGAAGCTCTTTTTGTGTTGCTGTACTCGATCAATTAAACCCTGCTCTAATAAGTGCGCCCGCCCAACATTTTCTGACTGATAACTATAATTCATTTGACTCATTTGAAGACTGAAATAAATTTTAGTACATTCTTCGCTTATTTTGCACAATATTTTTCTAGAGCTAACCATTTCACCCAATGCAGTTTGAATAGCACACTGTACGCGGCCTCTGAGCATGAGTGCTTATTAGGAAGGAACTTTGGACCTAAAAAGCTTATTACGTCGTTTAATGTAAGGAATTTGGTAGGTGGGGGGAGGGGTGGGGTAAATTCAACGGGACGAATATCTACAGTTATTAATTTTGCACATGAAGATTCGTAATCATATTTAGATATTGACTAAACCTGGAATTAACATCCCTTCTAAAATTTTAATAAATGATACAATTGAATGATTTATCCCAACAACATTAAGTGTGGTGAAAGGGGGTTAAGATATTTTCGACAACTGCTATCACAAGAATTGTATGCCGTTTAGAAAATATTCAAAAAAATTATTTGAAAATTTTCTATAATGTACAGGAAATGTTTACCAAATGTCATCAATTTTTTTTCAGATACCAAATTTGTCTTCATTTGATTTTCGTTTGATTTCATTGTTTTTCATTGCTTAACTTGATAATTGACCAATTTTACCTTCAAGCTACAAAAAAGCATACGACTCGGAAGATGAAATCTCCGGAGTTTGTTCCCCATACCCACACTTCTTGCGCCTCTGGAATGAGAGTACCGATAGCAAGAAGCAAAAACTCTCCCACCACGTCAAGGTAGAAATCCAAAGGGGAGATGTTAGTAGATTTGTATGAAACTTAGTATGAAATGATTGGGAAACAAGTTAAAATGATTAGGAAATAATGATAGAGAACATAATGAAATGATTGGGTAGCATGCTTGTTGAAATGATTGAGAGACATATTAAAATGATCGTGGAACATCTAAAATGATTGGGAAAACAAAAATGTCAAACAATTAAAAAAACATGTTGAAATGATTGGGAAAACATGTTAAAATGATTGGGAGAACGTGTTGAAATGATTGGGAAAACATAGAGAAATGATTAAGAAAAGTGGGAAAATGAATAATTTTGCAATATTTGTATTAACTACCATGTTATTGCATGACATGAAATATTTGTTCTATGATATTCATTCATCAGCCACACGCACCATGCAGATCAATACACAATGTTAACAACATTAAGTTGCACAATAATTAACAACATTATCATAGCAAGTATAACGCAAAAACAGATGATCATTAATTATATTTCCAGAATTTGTCAGTCCTGTCAACTCAGTAATTAAATTAACACTACCTATCAGAATAATAGAAAACTAATGATATTTCAAACTCCTTTTAATTTCATGTAAAAATCACATGTGGTTGCATCAGCAGGGTGTGCAAACTGAATGTGGAAATAGCATGAGTAATCAGCAGGATGTCATTGTTTCTGACAACATGCTTGCAATGTGGCTTCGCTTGTTCACAACAGGAATACTGTTATAGATGGATATATAATTGCCAAATTGTAAGCTCCACCGCGGTAAAAATAGCCCAAACAAGTGTTTTCAACAGAGCTCATTTGTTAGCATAAAATCCTGAAAAGGACTGGTGACATGTAAAAGCACGTTTTCTTAAACTCATGTTTGACACTCACTGAATTCTTAGTAATCCCTATTTCTTGAAAATAATAATTGGAAAAGTGTAAAAATCGCGTTATTTTAGTGAAGTTCTGAATAACCACTTTCTGTGCCAGTAATATTGATAAATAAAGAAGATGGTAGCAAATACATTAAGCAGAGTCCATTTGTTAGCATCGATTTTTTTGAATATAACAATCTTTTAGTATCTTGAAGTTCTGTTTAAATTATGTTTGCATCAAACTGCTTGTATGGCACAATACCAGATAACGACTTATGGATGAAAGTCGGTGGAGACAAGGGTGCATATACAAGGGTGCATAGACAAGGGTGCATATACAAGGCTGCATATACAAGGGTGCACAGACAAGAGTGCAAAGACACGGGTACATATACAAGGGTGCATAGACAAAGGTGCGTAGGCAATGGTGCATAGACAAGAGTGCATAAACAAGGGTACATAGACAAGGGTGCATAGACATAGGTGCATAGACATAGGTGCATATACAAGGTGCATAGAAAAGGGTGCATATACAAGGGTACATAAACAAGGGTGCATAGACAAAGGTGCATATACAATGGTGCATAGACAAGAGTACATATACAAGTGTACATAGACAAGGGTGCATAGACAAGGGTGCATATACAAGGGTGCACATACAAGGATGCATAAACAATGGTACATAGAAAAGGGTACATATACAAGGGTGCATAGACATAGGTGCATAGACAAGGTGCCTAGGCAAGGGTGCACAGACAAGGGTGCATAGACAATGGTGCATAGACAAGGGTGCATATACAAGGGTGCATATACAAGGGTGCATATACAAGGGTATATAGACAGGGGTGCATGGTGGCTGTTTCAGGTTCATGTTTCAAGTTTACAATATACAAAATCACAATCATAGAAACACGATTGTTGTTGCTGCTTTCAATGCCGATGAAAGCACAACAAGCCTGCAGTTAAAAATGGCATCAATAAGGCAAGAGTTTAAAGGATTAAGGGGTCAAGCAAGTATCTTATCTGAAAGAGGACTTCAAAAGAAACAACGTAGTGAAGAAAGCATTCAAAAGTATTATTATGTTAATAGTCGGGTCAATATACCCTCATACCCCCAACAAATTACAACAAAAGGTCTGTTACGGTTTGGGGCCTATTGGATGTTGTGAGTGACATAAAAAAACGTCTTTAAAAATCTGTAACCCGGAAGTAGGTTAAAACTAGGTCACATCCAAGATGGCAGCCATAGACCCCGAAAATCGGGTAAATGACTGTAACTTCTTAAATATTTGTGATAGAACAATAATTTTTGGTTCTACTCCATCGTTTCAAGGGTCAAGCAACTTATTTCTGCAGGAAGAATTATAAACTGACCCCCAGAAGTTGGTTAAAACTGAGTCAAATCCATCATGGCTGCGCAGCGCTGGTCCGGAATTCTGAAAAATAGGGTAAAAGATTAGCCAAAGAGGTTTAAGGTTAATCCTAAGTCGTTTCATTCGTACGTGCGCTTAAAGTAAAATACCAAGGTTACTGTTTCCCTTCAGAAAAAAGATGGTGTACTCTCAATAGTGGTAAGGATATGGCTGAAGTTTTGGATGACTACTTTGTCTGGTTTTACTAAAGGAGTCGCTTGTTGATGTTGTTGCGGATATTGTTAGTGCTCACGCTCCAGTATCCATTAAGGATGTTGAAGCTTTTGAATTCAAATAAGATTTTATAACTAGTATTGTGTGCAAGAATTTGTCCCAGCATGGGCTTTTACCTATGCGGTCTTGTGTTTCTAATTTGAGGAAGGTTTTGATGATGTTACAAAACTACTTGATCTCAGTCATAATGTGGATGTCATATATCGTATATTTCAGTTTGATTAATTCTTATTTAGTTGACAAGTCACAAAGAGTTGTCGTAGTATTTCCATGGAAGGTGTTCCTGAGGGTTCCGTATTGGGTCAGCTTCTTGCTTTAATCTTGCATATGGAAATATGTTACTTATATGGTAGGCCAATTCATGAATATAGCATGCACCACTTTCACATTTTACAGCTCACGATGTACTACACAATAGTTTGGCACATGCATGTAACCACAGGTATCAATCTTGTCTTCCTGCATGCAATCGAAATCGAAGAAGATGTATTTTAACGGAAGGGTTTCTTCTTCCTCCTTCACCTCGTCTTCCAGACCGAGAACAGCTCGAGCCTCTTCGTCGTCGATTGCGGCGTGTGCTCCTATTTCGCCTCTATCCTCAATCACTTGCATGTAGCAAAGATGGTTGTTTGGCTGGTAACTTTCGCAGTTTCTATGAGATGCCAGTTTGAGTGTGTCGCCAATTCCTTGAAGTAAAACTTGCTGGTTTCCTTGCAGATCTGAAACTATGAATATGGATACGTACACTTGTGGGTACTAACCTTATTGTCCACCGGTTTGGATAACGTAG
>JAIGNY010002916.1:0-12442 GCA_020152595.1 Chiridota heheva
ATGGAAGTGATCATGAAGGAGATGTAGTAGAGGCATGGAAGTGATGATGAAGGAGATGTAGTAGAGGCATGGAAGTGATCATGAAGGAAGGGTGTATTCAAGGATGTTTGAGCGGACCTCGGCTATCGCCTCGTTCCACTGAACCTACGATGACATCATACACGGTCTCAAATGCTATTTGAGACCAGCCACCCTTGTTTTTATCCCCATTCATAAATATTTAATTTTTTGGGTGAAAATATATTAAAAAAAAGGCAATTTATTTTGATCACTTTTTATATTCTCCTAACACTATTGTGACGTCATTTACTTAAAAGTTTTTTCAATTTTTGTTGTGACGACCAACTGGTAAACTGATCATCTGATCGTACGATTCCACCGATCTTAGGTGATTGAGCTTGATAAGTAATACTTGATAAGTCATACCTCAACAACATCAACACCATCCAAAATGAAGCCCTCAGGCTTTGTCTAGGTGCTTACAGAACCTCCCCAATCACCAGCCTTCAAGTTGAAGCCAACGAACCCCTCTTTTTCCTTAGATGTATAAAGCTTAGCCTATCCTATGCTTTTAGGGTCCTCACCAACACCCAGAACCCTGTTTACAACCTCATTAGGTACCCCAAATTCTCCACCTTCTTTGATAGGACTAAAACCCTTCAGCTTACGCATTAAATTAGACCTCTTCCATCTCGGCATCAACCCCATCACTCTCGGCACCTTCTCCTGGCCCACTTTTCCTCCTTGGGCCACCCCCCTCCCTTCTGTCCACCTGAGCCTCTCCACTCATCACAAAGCTCAAACCCATCCTAACCTCTTCATCAATCTCCACAACCAAGTCAAAGACCAACTCTCAAATTACACCTCCATCTATACTGATGGGTCCAAGGAGGGCAACAAGACAGCTGCTGATGCAGTCATCAAAGACATCACCCTCAGTAGCAGACTTCCCGACAACTCATCCATCTTTTCAGCCGAGGCTAAGGCCATTCTCCTTGCCCTCAACTCTATTGAGAACTCCCCGCTCAGCCACTTTGTTATTTTCTCCGACTCAAAGGCTGTTCTTACTTCTTTACTCAACCTTAAATGGGATATCCTCACATGCCACCTCCTCCTCCGCAAACTCCTTTCTCCCACCCTCTGCAGAAAAAGTATTCTTTTCTTCTGGATACCCAGCCATGTTGGCATCCCGGGTAATGACAGGGCTGGTGCAGCTGCTAAGCTTGCCCTCACCCTCCTCCCTGCCCCTTTTCCCAAAACCCTCTCTGACATCAAACCGCTTATCGTTCCCCTTGTTGGGGACCGCTGGCAAACCTCATGGAAGTCCCAAATTGATAACAAACTACATGTCATCCAACCCACAATTCCGATCAAAGCCACCATCAACAACCTCTCTCGTATTGACAACGTTCATATTACCCGTCTTAGAATTGGTCACACTCATCTCACCCACTCCCACCTCCTTATTGGCTCCCACCAACCCCTCTGCAACAATTGCCATTGCACCCTTACAATCCATCACGTTCTCCTCGCTTAATTGCCCCCTGTACAACCTTCCCAGAGCCTCCCTCGCTCCCTACAACTCAATTGCTGAGTTCTTCCAGAAAAATCCTCCGGATAAAATTATCTCCTTCCTTCATCATGCCTCCCTCTACGACCATATTTAAATCTCCTCTTCCACCCCCTCTCTACTTTGTTTTTGTTTCAACCATGCACCTCCCCTCACAATCATAGCTTTCTGACCTTTTGTCCTTAAATTTCTCTCATTCTCCCCCTGTTTCCTTTACTTCCTACCTCTAAAATGATCTGACCTCTCAGGCACAATTTGACCTTAGTTGTTGTGGTGCCGTTAAGCCTTCATCAAACAAACAAACAATGATAAGTAACTTGCCAAATTTAATGAAAAAAACACATTTTTACTCTCAAATATTTTTTTCTTATTGCTTCTGTACGACCGCAAGAAGCTGCTTATTGATTTTCGAACAACGATAAAGAAATACATTAAAATTTAACAGGTCACAGATTATCAAGTTTTGACAGCAGATCAGACTGTACTGCTGGTAGCACGGAATTAATTATTTGCCCCATTAAAGCTTATGATAAAAGAGTCAAGTTCGGTGTCCTTTTTGTACCAGAAATAGGGGGTTACCAGAGGTTTTGGCCCTTTTTTTAGGCTGAAGTGAAGAGGTGTTATACACCCTCACCAAATCACTCAAATTTTGGCGTGGGTCCATGGTAAAATAGTTCCCAATGAAACTTTTACTGAAACAAATCTCATCAAGTTTGGATATGCATGTAGTGAAGTCCTATCCTTTCTGTACCATTCCTGAAATTGTTACAGCAATTGGTTTAAAATTGAAGATATTTTGGTGCAAAGAAAAAATTAGAATAATTCATGAATCAATAATTCATAAGTCATGATACTGACAAAAAAAACCTTTTTTTTTTTTTTAAATAGTCAAATAACTGCTGAAGTTCTGGAGGTTCCCATTAACTGTTTACAGCCTTCTTGTATTGCTAATATGTAAGGCACTGCCTTCCGAATAACGTGTTTTGTATCGGCTATACGTAAGGCACTTCCATGCGTATAGTGGGTTTTGTATTGCTTATAAATAAGGCTGCCTTACATATAGGCACAACCTTTTTCATTATACTTGTTTGTGCATCAGCTCAACCTAGTATTTACCTGTAGTGTCAAATCATCTTGCTTGCACCCAAACTGGGAACGTTTGTTTTTTTTCCCACTGAAGATTTACCTTTGTTCATGAAAACAGGCAGGTACTGTATACTGCATATTTGTTTTGTTATACTGTGCTGTGATGTTGCTGGGAGTGGTCACTTAATGAGGAATTTTTTTGTTTGTTTCTGAAGTATAGGCTATACATGATAATTTTGTAGTAAGAAATCATGTTTATCCAACCTCAAACAAGTGAAAGTACTGTTAAGTTAATATTTATTTTGTAAAATGGGTATGCGGGGAGGGGCGGAGCGGAGAAGAAATATTGCTCCAAATTCAATACGCTAAGCCGTACATTCATGTTCAAACCTCAATGGCGGCCAAAAAATAAATACTTACTTGGTTGTTCAGCTCTCCTTAGCGGACACAAGGATCATGCCAGAGAGGACAAACATCGGGTCAGATGACAGTGTGACCTTTATATCATCACAAGGATCATGCCAGAGAGGACAAACATCAGGTCAGATGGCACTGTGACCTTTATATCATTACAAGGATCATGCCAGAGAAGACAAACATCGGGTCAGATGGCACTGTGACATTTATATCATCACAAGGATCATGCCAGAGAGGACAAACATCAGGTCCGATGGCACTGTGACCTTTATATCATTACAAGGATCATGCCAGAGAAGACAAACAACGGTTCAGATGGCACTGTGACCTTTATATCATCACAAGGATCATGCCAGAGAGGACAAACATCGGGTCAGATGGCACTGTGACCGTTATATCATCACAAGGAACATGCCAGAGAGGACAAACATCGGGTCAGATGGCACTGTGACCTTTATATCATCACAAGGATCATGCCAGAGAGGCAAACATCACTGTGGATCATGCCAGAGATGGCACAAATCATCAGGATCATCAGATGGCAAACACTGTGTGACCTTTATATCATCACAAGGATTGGGTCAGATGCACTGTGACCTTTATATCATCACAAGGATCATGCCAGAGAGGAGGATAAACATCGGGTCAGATGGCACTGTGACCTTTATATCATCACAAGGATCATGCCAGAGAGGACAAACATTGGGTCAGATGGCACTGTGACCTTTATATCATCACAAGGATCATGCCAGAGAGGGCAAACATTGGGTCAGATGGCACTGTGACCTTTATATCATCACAAGGATCATGCCAGAGAGGGCAAACATTGGGTCAGATGGCACTGTGACCTTTATATCATCACAAGGATCATGCCAGAGAGGCAAACATTGGGTCAGATGGCACTGTGACCTTTATATCATCACAAGGATCATGCCAGAGGATCATGCCAGAGAGAGGCAAACATTGGGTCAGATGGCACTGATCATGACCTTTATATCATCACAAGGATCATGCCAGAGAGGGCAAACATTGGGTCAGATGGCACTGTGACCTTTATATCATGACAAGGATCATGCCAGAGAGGACAAACTGCGGGTCAGATGGAACTGTGACCTTTATATCATCACAAGGATCACGCCAGAGAGGGAAAACATTGAGTCAGATGGTACTGTGACCTTTATATCATCACAAGGATCTTGCCAGAGAGGACAAACATCGGGTCAGATGGAACTGTGACCTTTATATCATCACAAGGATCATGCTAAAGAAGACAGACATCGGGTCAGATGGCACTGTGACCTTTATATCATCACAAGGATCATGCCAGAGAGGACAAACTACGGGTCAGATGACAGTGTGACCTTTATATCATTACAAGGATCATGCCAGAGAGGAAAAACATAGGGTCAGATGCACTGTGAATATCATACAAGGATCATGCCAGATGGGTCAGATGGCACTGTGACCTTTATATCATCACAAGGATCATGCCAGAGAGGACAAACATCGGGTCAGATGAAACTGTGACCTTTATATCATCACAAGGATCATGCTAGAGAAGACAAACATCGGGTCAGATGGCACTGTGGCCTTCATATCATCACAAAGATCATGCCATAGAGGAAAAACATTGGGTCAGATGGCACTGTGACCTTTATATCATCACAAGGATCATGCCAGAGAGGGCAAACATCGGGTCAGATGGCACTGTGACCTTTATATCATCACAAGGATCATGCCAGAGAGGACAAACATCGGGTCAGATGGCACTGTGACCTTTATATCATCACATGGATCATGCCAGAGAGGACAAACTACGGGTCAGATGACACTGTGACCTTTATATCATCACAAGGATCATGCCAGAGAGGAAAACATAGGGTCAGATGGCACTGTGACCTTTATATCATCACAAGGATCATGCCAGAGAGGACAAACTGCGGGTCAGATGGAACTCTGACCTTTATATCATCACATGGATCATGCCATAGAGGGCAAACATAAGGTCAGATGGAACTGTGACCTTTATATCATTACAAGGATTACGCTAAAGAAGACAAACATCGGGTCAGATGGCACTGTGACCTTTATATCATCACAAGGATCATGCCAGAGAGGACAAACATCGGGTCAGATGGCACTGTGACCTTTATATCATCACAAGGATCATGCCAGAGAGGGCAAACATCGGGTCAGATGGCACTGTGACCTTTATATCATCACAAGGATCATGCCAGAGAGGAAAACATCGGGTCAGATGGCACTGTGACCTTTATATCATCACAAGGATCATGCCAGAGAGAGCAAACATCGGGTCAGATGGCACTGTGACCTTTATATCATCACAAGGATCATGCCAGAGAGGGCAAACATCGGGTCAGATGGCACTGTGACCTTTATATCATCACAAGGATCATGCCAGAGAGGAAAAACATCGGGTCAGATGGCACTGTGACCTTTTTATCATTACAAGGATCATGCCAGAGAGGACAAACATCTGGTCAAATGGCACTGTGACCTTTATATCATCACAATATAGATCATGCCAGAGAGGGCAAACATTGGGTCAGATGGCACTGTGACCTTTATATTATCACAAGGATCATGCCAGAGAGGACAAACTGCGGTTCAGATGGAACTGTGACCTTTATATCATCACAAGGATCATGCCAGAGAGGGCAAACATCGGGTCAGATGGCACTGTGACCTTTATATCATCACAAGGATCTTTCCAGAGAGGACAAACATCGGGTCAGATGGAACTGTGACCTTTATATCATCACAAGGATCACGCTAAAAAAGACAAACATTGGGTCAGATGGCACTGTGACCTTTATATTATCACAAGGATCATGCCAGAGAAGCAAACATTGGGTCAGATTGCACTGTGACCTTTATATTATCACAAGGATCATGCCAGAGAAGCAAACATTGGGTCAGATTGCACTGTGACCTTTATATCATCACATGGATCATGCCAGAGAGGGCAAACATCGGGTCAGATGGCACTGTGACCTTTATATCATCACAAGGATCATGCCAGAGAGGACAAACATTGGGTCAGATGGCACTGTGACCTTTATATCATCACAAGGATCATGCCAGAGAAGACAAACATCGGGTCAGATGGCACTGTGACCTTTATATCATCACAAGGATCATGCCAGAGAGGACAAACATCGGGTCAGATTGCACTGTGACCTTTATATCATCACAAGGATCATGCCAGAGAGAGCAAACATCGGGTCAGATGGCACTGACCTTTATATCATCACAAGGATTATGCCAGAGAAGACAAATATCGGGTCAGATGGCACTGTGACCTTATATCATCACTTGGATCATGCCAGAGAGGACAAACATCGGGTCAGATGGCACTGTGACCGTTATATCATCACAAGGATCATGCCAGAGAGGACAAACATTGGGTCAGATGGCACTGTGACCGTTATATCATCACAAGGATCATGCTAGAGAAGACAAACATCGGGTCAGATGGCACTGTGACCTTTATATCATCACAAGGATCATGCCAGAGAAGACAAACATCGGGTCAGATGGCACTGTGACCGTTATATCATTTCAAGGATCATGCCAGAGATGACAAACATCGGGTCAGATGGCACTGTGACCGTTATATCATTACAAGGATCATGCCAGAGAGGACAAACATCGGGTCAGATGGCACTGTGACCTTTATATCATTCAATGAGAGATAGTTGTTTTACTTTTATGAAATGCTAAAAAGGGCAAAAAAAAGTATGGATGGAGGGCATTATTTGACTGTTCGAAAAGCAGAAGGCCTAGTTGGGCGCCAATCTCATCCATCCATCTTAACATTCTTTATAACAGTATTATAGGCCAAATGAAGTAGATTCACGAAATGATATGCATTCATTTAATAGCAAATTGCAGCATTTGAAGATCTTCTGCCCCATTTCCAGAAGTCAGACATCAATACATGTTCAGGCCATGGGGCTTGCATTTGAAACATCTGGCGCTCAATCCATAAATTCTGTACCATTCCAGAGAATCTAGATTACGGGATCTGTGAGATCTACGTTTGCAGCCTAGCTGTTACTAGTCAACTGTTGCCAATGAATCATTTTATTCAGATTACGGGATCTGTGAGATCTACGTTTGCAGCCTAGCTGTTACTACTCAACTCTTACCAATATATCATTTTATCCAGATTACGGGACCTGTGAGATCTACGTTTGCAGCCTAGCTGTTACTAGTCAACTGTTACCAATGAATCATTTTATCCAGATTACGGGATCTGTGAGATCTACGTTTGCAGCCTAGCTGTTACTAGTCTAATCTTACCAATGAATCATTTTATTCAGATTACGGGATCTGTGAGATCTACATTTGCAGCCTAGCTGTTATACTACTCAACTCTTACCAATGAATCATTTTATCCAGATTACGGGACCTGTGAGATCTACGTTTGCAGCCCAGCTGTTACTAGTCAACTCTTACCAGTGAATCATTTTATCCAGATTACGGGATCTGTGAGATCTACGTTTGCAGCCTAGCTATAACTAGTCGACTCTTACCAATGAATCATTTTATCCTGATTACGGGATCTGTAAGATCTACATGTACGTTTGCAGCCTAGCTGTTACTAGTCAACTGTTACCAATGAATCATTTTATCCAGATTACGAGATCTGTGAGATCTACGTTGCAGCCTAGCTGTTACTAGTCAACTGTTACTAGTCAATTGTTACTAGTCAACTCTTACTAGTCAACTCTTACTAGTCAACTCTTACTAGTCAACTGTTACTAGTCAATTGATACTAGTCAATTGATACTAGTCAACTCTTACTAGTCAAGTCTTACTAGTCAACTCTTACCAGTGAATCATTTTGGCACAATATTCCCTTAATGAGACATCAGTCGTGCAGGCAAGCAACGGAAGTGTCAAATTCTTTGTGCATTTTGTGAACTCAGGAGTGTATGAAGTGTCACCTTTCACAGATCCCCAAAAATTGTGTGCGTTACGAGTGGAAAAATCGTAATTGGTTAATTAGGTTTCTATCAAACAATGCTGCAAATCGTGAAATCTTCCATTTTCGTGAAATCTCCTTCAATTTTGGAAAAATCAAGTCAACATTTTCATATAATGTAACCAAATTTCCCTTTAATTTGACCAAATTTATTTGAATAATTTCCTAAGTTTAGAAATACTCCCAGCCATTATAGAGCCACAAAAACGTACCACATTCTCATGTATGCAATGCTGAATCACATTTTCAAATTTTATTTGCTTTTCTCAGGCCTCCCACCGACTCCTATATTTTTCCTATAAAAATATTCCCTCATATATTTTTCTATTCTTTTCATGAATTTCGGCCGTATTTCTAACATTCTTGTTTATTATTCTATAATTGTTGCTTGAATAGACAAAAACACTCTAGAAATGCATGGAACATGTTAAGAAGTAAAATATACCGACTGTACAGGCATTCAAAGTATTAAACTGATAAGAGTTTTGCTGTATCGTGGGCTCGTTCAAAGTTGTTGACAGCTATCAAACTGATGTAAGGAATATGTTTATCAGTCATATTCTGATGTCACAAGGAATATGTTGCTATCAGTCATATTCTGATGTCACAAGGAATATGTTGCTATCAGTCATATTCTGATGTCACAAGGAATATGTTGCTATCAGTCATATTCTGATGTCACAAGGAATATGTTGCTATCAGTCATATTCTGATGTCACAAGGAATATGTTGCTATCAGTCATATTCTGATGTCACAAGGAATATGTTGCTATCAGTCATATTCTGATGTCACAAGGAATATGTTGCTATCAGTCATATTCTGATGTCACAAGGAATATGTTGCTATCAGTCATATTCTGATGTCACAAGGAATATGTTGCTATCAGTCATATTCTGATGTCACAAGGAATATGTTGCTATCAGTCATATTCTGATGTCACAAGGAATTTGTTAGGGCTGGTCGTCACTATGATTAGCACCATTTTTTACCCTTGATGTTGAAACTGTCAGAACAAGCTTGTTACAGTACTTTAGTATCAGCATAAGGATATCAAAAAGAATATGACAAATTAAAGTCTGTCAGAAGCAAGTACTGGCAATTGAATTGAGAGCTAGAATAGAGCACTTGGCATGTTTTTTTATGTAATAGAGGTATTTCATTAGTATTGCAGTTTGACTTTATATCTTTCAAATAAAATAATGCCATGATTTCTTGACTCGATAAAACTGTATTCTGCTCAAATTTCCCTGGTTTCATTATTGTTCGGCGGTCCATATCTGTGTAGAAAAGCATCAATTGAAGGTCTGTGGACATGTAGCATTGTCTATATTGGTTGGAAGAGTGAAGGTCTGTGGACATGTAGCACTGTGTATATTGGTTGGAAGAGTGAAGGTCTATGGACATGTAGCACTGTCTATATTGGTTGGAAGAGTGAAGGTCTGTGGACATGTAGCACTGTCATATTGGTTGGAAGAGTGAAGGTCTATGGACATGTAGCACTGTCTATATTGGTTGGAAGAGTGAAGGTCTGTGGACATGTAGCAATGTCTATATTGGTTGGAAGAGTAAAGGTCTGTGGACATGTAGCAATGTCTATATTAGTTGGAAGAGTGAAGGTCTGTGGACATGTAGCACTGTCTATATTGGTTGAAAGAGTATATTGGTTGGAAGAGTAAAGGTCTGTGGACATGTAGCAATGACTATATTGGTCGAAAGAGTAAAGGTCTGTGGACAATGTAGCAATGTCTATATTGGTTGGAAGAGTGAAGGTCTATGGACATGTCTATTGACAGTCGTCATTTCTGGAAAAGCATTAACAACCTTCTAAATAAATCTAAATCTAAAAATAACTCTACTCCGTTACATTATAATAACTTTACCTACTCTACTGGACTCGAGAGATGCAAGTGTTTTCGATTGTATTTTGACTCTGTCCTCCCCACAGGCCGTTCTGATAATTTCTTTGATGATGATCATTTTAACTATATTAACAATTTTGTCAGAATTTTTTTTTTTCTTCAAACCTCTATTCAAAGTTTAAGTGCGAGAGAGGTGACAAACATCATTTACTTAATTCTGTTTCAGTTTTAGAACTCGAAAAAGCTCTTAAAAATACTAAACAGACGGCCCCTGGGGGAGATGGAGTCACTTACCTTCATATTAAAAAGTGTTCTGTAAAATTTAAATCTTTTATTTGTCAACTTTACAGTATTTGTTTTAATTTTGGTATTTTTCCTATAAAGTGGAAATCGGGGCATGTTATCCTTATACCTAAGCCGGGAAAAGATCATTTAAATCCGAAAAATTACAGACCTATTACACTTTCTTCAGTTCTCAGTAAACTTCTCGAGAGGGTCATCTGTTCTAGGCTTACCACTTATCTTAACGATATAAATTTCTTTAATAATTTTCAAGCTGGTTTCCGTTCAAAATTCAGAATCGCAGACTAGATAGCCAAGTTGTCTCATCATATTGCTTTAAACCTTTGTAAAAAACCTTTTGTGTTTACTGCCTTTTTCGACGCCGAAAAGGTTTCGACAAGTTATGGCATAATGGTCTTCTTTAGAGGCTAAATAAGATCTCCCTCCCGGTTAAATTTATTCGCTTAATTGCAGACTTTTTATTTAACAGGCAAATTTGATTTAAAGTTGATAATGTTTTTTCTGATCCTTTGATCGTGAATAAGGGCACCCCTCAGGGTAGCCCTCTTAGTCCACTACTTTTTTTTAATTTTTGTAAACGACATTCCTAACCCATCTTCTGATTACATTTCTATCTCTCAATATGCAGACGACTTGGCTGTCTGGTCGTCGGCCAATAATATTCTTGCCGCAAGGGACGACTTGCAATACTATATTAACCTACTTCAATGCTGGTGCAGCAAGTGGA
This sequence comes from Chiridota heheva, assembly GCA_020152595.1. Classification (NCBI taxonomy): domain Eukaryota; kingdom Metazoa; phylum Echinodermata; class Holothuroidea; order Apodida; family Chiridotidae; genus Chiridota; species Chiridota heheva. Next base: position 10,975 of record JAIGNY010002916.1, read on the forward strand.
GATTATTCCTTAACCCTTCTAAATCACAATCTATTGTTTTCTCTCGTCGCCGTCTTGTTTTAATCCCAATCTTAGTTTTTAACGATACCGTAATTCCAAACTATAATTCAGTTAAGTTCTTGGGTATCACGTTTGATACTAGATTTAATTTTAAGTCGCATTTTAAATATTTGATTAAGGAGCTAAAAATCCGCACTTCCCAATTATTTACTGTTTGTGGGACAGCTTATAATCCAAGAGCTCCATCGTCTTCAACCTTAATTTTATACACTAGTCTTATCCGTTCACTCATTGATTACTCATTTATTGTTTTCCCTCTACTCTCCAAAAGTAACCGTTGTAAATTAGAGCAAATTCAAATTAATGCTCTAAAAATTATTTTTCACATACCTCGTTGGGTTTCACCAATTGTACTTATTGGTCTTCACTCCCTCCCCAGCGTTCAATCACGGATTGATTCACTTCTTAAAAATTACAGTAAAAACCGCTTAGAAACTGATAATCACTTTATAAAAACCTGTATTTTTGAAGAACAGTTGATCCTCTCGAATTTCTTTGAGCCTAGCCTTAAAGGCCCGTTTTCGGTGACTCTTATTTAGTTTCCCTTGGCCTAGCCTAGTCATTTTTTCTTATATTTTTATTCTATTTGGTGTTATTCCTATGTTCCACCCTGGGAATTGTTGGTATGGTGTTTATTTATAGTTACCATTTGTAGTTTTCCTCGGGTGGGGTGGCTCTGAAACGACTCCTTTGTGTTCACGTTTACTTGTGTGTCCCCTGGCTGTTGTCAGGTTTGTTTATTCGTGTGGCCTTTGACTACCCTTATCCGTGCTCGTTCCTGGTTCATTTTTTTGCGCTTGTATGATTTTTGTTAGACTTTGTAGCACGGCCTGCAGCTGTGGAACCCAGTCATTAAACTAAGACAGTTTCGTTCGTTCGGAAGAGTGAAGGTCTGTGGACATGTAGCACTGTCTATATTGGTTGGAAGAGTGAAGGTCTATGGACATGTAGCACTGTCTATATTGGTTGGAAGAGTGACGGTCTGTGGACATGTAGCATTGTCTATATTGGGTGGAAAAGTATTCAAATCTGAGCAGATCCGTTTCTAAATTTTGATTTATGTGAAATTTGTGATGTATGATGGGTAAATAGCTCAAAATCTTGATGTTATCTTTTAATTTCAATGGTCTCTGAAAATGTTGGGAAAGTCTAATCCTGCTAGAATTTGGTTGGTGGTATGATAAAGCCCAGAGCCCTTGCTTTGCTCTTCACAGGGGCAGCCTGCTCCATCCCTCCGTGGGCCCACCCTGCCCCCTTGGGATTCGCACTGCCACCCTGGGGTCCGCACTGCCACCCTGGTGTCCGCCCTGCCACCCTGTAGTCCGCCCTGCTCCTCATGAGAAAAACAAATTAAATTATTTTTATTTTTATTTTATAGATTTTTTTTTAAAACTTAATAATCTTAATT
>JAIGNY010002917.1:0-11633 GCA_020152595.1 Chiridota heheva
AAAGTGAGTTTAGTGGTAGTACGTGTCAAATCAGTAGTGGTATGTATCAAAACAGTAGTAGTACGAGTCAAATCAGTAGTGGTATGTATCAAAACAGTAGTAGTACGTGTCAAATCAGTAGTAGTACGTGTCAATCAGTAGTAGTAGTACGTGTCAAAACAGTAGTAGTACGTGTCAAATCAGTAGTAGTACGTGTCAAATCAGTAGTAGTTCGTGTCAAAACAGTAGTAGTACGTGTCAAAATTGCCCTTTTGGGATTCCATAAACGTTGTACCACAGTCAGACAATCATAGATGTGTGCACCTCTGCATGCCCTAATACGAAAAGCTATCCTCCAGGCTTCAGTCCGACTCCTTGTTTACATAACAAAAGAACCAGCTGTTCCGAACCTACCAACTACGTAATGCCCCAAAATAAACAAGATCTGACGCTCACCAAAAGTGCGCCTGCGTACTAGCCTCATGCAAACTTTTCAAGAAACGGGTAATTGCGTACAAAGCGTTTGAAGGCAATTGACAGAATCTTTGACCGAGTGTCTTTTTATGACGTAATTTGTTATGGCTTTATGTCGTCATGGCAACTTTCATATAAAGATGTCATACCGAAGTCGCAAATGGCTCGTCACATGACGATGACACTACTATGATTCTGCGTACATCCTCATGTGACACATCCCCTGAGTAAAGTTTCGTAAAATTTCCCGCGGGAAAGCCTCAAACTTTTGACTTTGTTAATGTCTGAATGTTTGTTGCCCGGGTCTTACGCACGTAAAATTCTTAACAATAACACTAACATTAGTCAGTTAGTTGTATCCATAGGCAGCTAGCTAACCATACAACTGTAACTAATACTGATAGCCAAGGCCGCAAATCCAGGTGGGGGCAGCGGGACGCGTCCCCACCAACTTTTTTAGTGGTGGGGACATGATATACTGTGTCCCCACCAATTTTTCTTGACCAATGGTTTTCAAAACGTTGTATTTCGGGTACTTCAGTATTGAACTTTGAGCAATTTGATCCGGCAGAACTAATTCCAAATATAAATTTTCCAATTTAATTCGGCCTGACGGCGTTCGGCGGCCACCAATTGCATCATGGGTAACGTAATCAAAGTCCATCACGTATTGTTATTCGTTCGTCCATTGCCACAACACTGAAACTCCCGAAAAGAATTCTAAGAAATAAGGTAAGATTATATTTCCAATTGTGGGTTGACAAACCCCATTGAATAAATAATCTACAATCGAAAGATTGGTGTATCTAGAATTTGATTTTAGTAACATTTCCTAGCAAAAATGTAAAAAAATCATTAAAAAACAAACTCCAGTCGTTACGATCAGAGGCTATTTTCCACCAAATATTTGAAGATGCGGAGGAAGTAGCTGCAAGTCTTGACTTAAAGAGTTGTCACTACCGCGGAAACGCAAAATTCCAATACAAATTGATGGTGGATGTACAACACAATTTTGACAGTCTATTGTACCGACCTCAATATTTCAAAGTTGTGGACAGCGCAATCGCAAATTTTGATAGATATTTCACATCAACCGATCTTACGGAATATGGGAAACTGACAGCTATGCTAATTATGGGCGAATATAATGCAAAGAATACGTTGGACATGGAAGAGCCCAGGAGACAGAGTCAGAAATCACATTGATTTCATACTGATTCAAAAACGGTTTCGAAATTCGGTCAAAACAGCTAAGTCAATGCCCTGTTCTGATTGTGACAGTGATCATATTCCTGTCAAATGTAAATTCCAAGTAAAACTTAGATCACTTAAGAAACCTAAAAAGGAACCTAAATTACAAATCAACCTCTTAAAAACTGATCCAGACATAAAAGAGCAATTCTCAGTTTCAATGAAGACGATCTCCAAATTCTAGAAAGCCTCACTGAGGCTGATGAAATGTGGCAAAAATGAAAGATTCAGTAACAAAAGCAATGATTGAACAGATTCCAAAACAGGAAAATAAGGATCACAAAAAGTGGATGACCCAAGAAATCCTGGACTTAATGGAAACAAGACGTTTAGCAAAGGATGATGATGAAAGATATCATGAAATAAACAGAGTAGTAAAGAAAAAATGCAATGAAGCCAAAGAAACCTGGATCAATCAACAGTGCAAAGAAATTGAGAATACACATAGCATAAACAGTAAATACATGCATGAAAAAGTCAGAGAACTAAGAGGAAAACGTACCTGTACACAGACAGGTTGCATTCAATCAAAAGGTGGTACCATCCTCATGACAAAGAGGACATGAAATATGGCAAAGCATCAAGACCTGACAGAATGCCAATTGGAGGTTTTGTAGCTCTTGATGATGTAGGCATTGAAACTATAATTAGGCTTTTAAATATGATATATGATACAGAAAGATACCCCCAGACATGAGCAAATCTATCTTCATAACCTTACCCCAAAAACCAGGTGCAACAGCTGAACAGAATGCGAACTACACAGGACCATTAGCTTGATGAGCCATATCACCACGGTCTTGCTTCGTGTTCTAATGTCCAGGATGACAAATAGTATTCGGTCAGAACTTTCAGAAACTCAATTTGCTTTTGTTGTAGACAAAGGCACTAGGAATGCAATATTTACACTATCAATGATCATGGAAAGGTGCATAGAAGTACAGAAAGATTTATATTTATGTTTCATTGATTATTCCAAAGCCTTTGACAAAGTCTAACATGAAGATCTATTTGAAATACCTAGTAATTTGAACATTGACGGGAAAGACCTAAGAGTTATAAGAAACTCATACTGGGACCAGAAGGCACCAATAATACTTGAAGAAGATTACAATGAGTTTAAGGTAACCCGAAGAGGAGTCAGGTAGGGGTGTGTTTTGTCACCAGATCTTTTCAACATTTACAGTGAAACAATACTTCGTAGCATCGAGAGTCTTGAGGAGCTGAAAGTTGGAGGCTATAATATGAATAACCTACGCTATGCAGATGACACGGTACTTATACAGTTATAGCAGAGTCAGAAGAAAAGCTGCAGTCTCTTCTAGATAAAGTTGTAGAGCAAAGTGAAAAGAAAGGGCTGTCTCTAAATGTAAAGAAAACAGAATGTATGGTGGTTTAAAAAAAAAGCTATAAACCCATTATGTAGTATACAAAGCCAAGGAGAAATAATTAAACAAGTACAACAGTTTAAGTACTTGGGCTACAAACTAATATCAGATAGTCGGTGCATTAACGAAGTTAGAAAACGCATTGCAATTGCCAAATACATGTTTACAAAAATGAATCCAATTCTGAAGAATATAAATATTGGAATGGACATCAAAGTCCGTGTCTTAAAGGCATATGTATGGTCTACTTTTCTCTATGGTTGTGAATGCTGGACAATTACCAGTGACATCAAGAAAAGATTAGAAGCTACGGAAATGTAGATCATTAGGAGAATGTTGAAAATATCAGTGGACAGAAAAGAAAACAAATGACGATGTCCTGATAGCTTCAGGCATGGACAGGTCCCTACTCAATGCCATCAGAAGGAGACAGATGGAATTTTTCGGGCATGTTTATCGGGAGGATGGGTTGGAACAGCTTGCAGTATGTGGGAAAATGGAGGGCAACTTGGAGGAAGGCAGCGAGTTAAATATGTCCAAAGCTTAAACAACTGGGCAACCAACAACAGCCTAAGTAACAATAAGTTTATGCATTTAGCTTTAAGCAGAAGTGACTGGAGGGCTATGATCGCCAATGTCTGTTCCTGACTCGGCACCTAGAGAGAGAGAGACAATGCAGTTGTTGCTGGACGTTACACTGATTTGGCTCCTGATCTAGAACACGAACTTTCATTTTTTAAGAGGAACTTTTCAGGTACCTACATCAGTGACTTCCATAAAATATTAAAATCAATGAGCCGGGATGTACGAATAATGTTCCCGCAAGTTGAACGATTACTCAGACTCATTCTTGTAAATCCAGCAAGTTCCTGCACTGCTGAAAGATCATTCAGTTCCCTGGGGCGACTGAAGACGTGGTTACGTAGTATCATGAAGCAATCTAGGCTTAACCATCTGCTGCTAGGCGATGTCCATAGTGAGATTCTGGACAAAATCGAACCACGCGTTACGCGGACAAATTCATCGACAACAATCCAGATACACGAAGGAAAGTATTTGAATGTTACTAATTATATATCTTTAAAGTCAAAATAAACAGGACCTTATAAGCTGTTGAAATTAATGGAAGGAAGAATTTTAAATTGGTGCACTATAGCACACTTTTCATCATACTGTGTGGCGTGTGGGCTTTCTAAGATGAAGGTATACGAGCATGCAACATCCATGTACGTCCATGTAACATAAAGTATGATTAGTTCTCATTTTATTTATTTCATCCGCAAATGTTGGAAATCGCATTTGCTATTGATAAAATACTGTGGAATGTTGATACTTTCACGCTCAGTGTAGGCCTAAGTCTACTTGACTTTTTGTCCCCCTGATATTTTTTTCTGCAGACGCTAATGTATTTCACCAAATTATTACAAGTCTAAATTTTTTAAGTCATGAGATCTAAATATAAATGAGGTTTAGACGCACCTTGCAAGGTCTGGGAAGTGTTATTTCCGGCGATCTAGGGGATATATATATAGAAATTTGGAACCCCGGCCCTTTTTTTCTAGGAATTTAGGAGACAAAAACTTGTCCCCGTTTTGCAAGAAAAAGCCCTTCTTCTCCCTTCATAGTAAATCTCACTGCCGTTTTGTGTAAAGCACACGTTTTTTCTTTAGTGTATTTCGATGAGTACCTCCCATATCGAAGAAAATATTCTCTTTCTTTTTTACCGAAGTGCTTACTGGAAGGCATTTTTTGTTCGTAGGCAAATTCTACGAGTACAACGGCGCTGTATTCCGTACATAAATATTATCACTTCAGTACACAAAATTAATTGAAGGAACCGTACAGACACCAGTAAGTTATTAGTAAAATCAGTCCGGAGTGGACCAAATTACTTGACACATTCCTTAGGAAATAAAGAGGGCCCAAATTTACGAAGGGAGGGGGGGGATTTACTATCACACCGGCATATGCTTCCATGATCTGCAAGTTCAGCCTCCACCTCCTGTAGTCATCTCGCAGCTGACCACAGACCCACGTGTGTTACAAGGCCGCGCGAGTGTTCATTCTGTCATTGTTGAATATTATGAGAATGTCAGACAAAATACGTCATTGTTCTAAAAGCGTCAACGCTGCTAACGACGTCATAAAAAGACACCCGGTTGAAGAATCTATCAGCTGCGCGTTGAAGTGGCTGTAGCCTGTGTAGGCTTACCTAATTTGAAAAGACTGCGAACGTCCAATTACCAACGTCAAAAGAATCCGCGGGCGTACACCACTAAATCGAACAATTAGCGTGCGTTCCAATAATAACAAAGCTTGGATGTTGAAAGTATGAACGAGATCTGACAACAATACGTAACGTATACCACATGGTGAATGTAAACGAGAATATTAACCATATAGGTCACCGTTGTTTATGTACATAGGCGTGATTTGAAAGGGAAAATGAAAGGAAGTCCCCTACCACCACACACACATTGTTCCCGAATTTGCACCTTTTGTAAGATTATTTTCTGCATCTTAGCGTGATTTTGTCCCCAAAACGTTTGATTTTGCCCCACTTTCGATAGGAAAATTCCGCCCACTTTTCATGTTGGTATGCGGCACGAGGCTGAATTGGTCCGGAGTAAGGAGTATGGCAATTACTGAGCCAAAATATATGAATTTTGTTTGAACGAAATATTTTATTACAGGTCTACAATTTAATTGACAAAACAGTTATCGTCTTAATTTCATTTTTTTTTTAAATAAATAAATTCCCCCTCCCCTAGTAGGTAGAATATCTGAGCCCAAGCAGTATTCATCTTTAAAAGGCACTTTTGTAATATTTGTTTAAAAGTATCCGCAAATTCCGCCACAAATTATCGCACCTTTGACAGTAATCATGAGGGGAACCTTTCATTTTCAAAAGGGGCACTTAATTTATTTTTGTGGGGCACTTTCCCCTGCCCTCCCCATTCCTACACTTATGTATTGAGCATCACGACATGGACATGAATTTCATTAAAACAAATATGCAATAACTGCCTGAAGAACAATTATTGACTAGGCTAGACTTTCATTTAGCTGTATAGGCCTAAATTCTTTTCCCAAATATTTTTTGACCATTTTGCCACATATATTTTCTTTCGCTCAAATGATATTCAATTGCATATCAAACATGCTCCTCCATCGTAATATATGATGTAAACTTTTTCTCGCGCTGGTGACCTTTTGTCTCTCGAGGAAGATCGTAAGTGCGAATATCTGAAAAGTAACACTCGCCAGCGTAATCTTGCCTGAGCTGTGCGTTACTCTGTGTACGCCCGTCGCGATTCAGATGGACAAAGTTGTCAAGGTAAACGATTAGCTCCGAAAATTATTCAATTTCTTTCTTTTTTGTTGTATATAAGGAGATAAAAATGGATTTAGTAAGTTTACAATATTATTGTCATCAAATCAATAGCTCGTCAGTATGGGCGGCCGTTTGGGAGAGAAAAAAAAGAGTAAGAAACATAAATATAAGAATGAAATAAACAAAGAAAGAAACCAATAAAAAAAAGTATGCTATTAGAAAAATATAAATTGAATATGAAATAAATGGAAAAGAATTCAATACAAAAAATTAAGAAAAATATTAATAAGAAACATAAATCAAAAATGAAATGATTGAAAAAGAAACCAAAAAAAAAAAAAAACGAATGTTAGAAGAAAAATATAAATTGAATATGAAATAAATGAAAGGAATTCAATACAAAAGAATTTAAGAAAAAATATTAATAAAAACATAAACTAAAAATGAAATGATTGAAAAGAAACCAATACAAAAAGGATGTTATACAAAAATTTAAATATAATATGCAATAAATAAAATAAAAAAATAAAAAGATAATAAGAAAAATATAAACTAAAAATGAAACAAATAAAAAGAAACAAATGTGTAATTTAAGTATATAGTAATAAAAAAACAAATTAGATATGAAATAAATAAAAGAAAACAAAATCCAAGTAATATACAAACAGAAAATAAATCTCTAAATATAACAACCTATATATAAACATTAATACATCTAATAATACAAATGCTTCTATAAGCATTTTATCTTTAGATTTGTCTTTAAATCTTTATTTTTAAATCAATATATCTTTAAATCAATGTAACTTTAAATCAATTTATCTTTAAACAGAAATGTAAGTATAGTCTCAGCCTTTTATATATACAAACAGAATTATAAATACAAAACAATATATACGTACAAAAAATATTTACGTACAAAAAAAATATGCGCAGCACTTTGCGCACCACAATGCATGTAACATGTGTTGCGTACACTTGCAATCTGTTACTGATTATACTTGGCAGCAGTTTCACTGCGCACCACAGATAACATATATATATATATATATATGCATATCGACTACGTTAACGTACGACTCGAACACTTACATCAGGCCGCGCCTGCAGGCAGTCAAGCAGTAGGTACGGTAGGTACAGCTGTCTGAGCCACGGTATCGAAGGGTACTGGTACTCTTAGCCGGGGCACTCCATTCTATTGCTTCCGACAAAAGTTATGTTGCCCTTCTAATTAGGCCTATAGCCTAAACACATATCGGGTTGCAATTTGTTTCCGTATCCTTTTTTTCCATATGGGGTTTTAAATACCCAGCCCAAGCGTGTCACGCTCAATAGGGACTTATGTTTTTGTCAAATAAGCCCACAGCAAGAATCTTGGTGTCATTTAAAAGAGCTTGAATAGTTCTTTCAAAAAATATAACTTTTTGATGAGAGTTGTGTTAAAGAATTTTGCAAAAAATGGGAATGAAAAAGAGAGAATTAAAAAATGCACAAAATTTAAGATAAAAACGTTTTTTCTTCAAGAGCTTCCTTGCCGTACTTCTAGACCTGGCTTTTGCTTAAAAAGCCGTGTCAAAGACAACTGTCAAAGACATCAAAGTATCCAATTCCGGTCGAATTTTGACTGCCCCTACCATCAATATCTTTTTTGGCAAAATTTGTGCCAAATTTGATGGTTTTTAGCCTTTTTGAGACCAAAATGTTGAAAAAACTGTAAGTTCTGATCGCAATACACCTACCGTACGCGAAATGTATTGTAAGAAAGCTCAAACCATGTACATTCAATTAATATCAGAAAGAGCAAGTATCCCCTCTCTAATCACTTTTAATTTTAAGTTATTTTCAAACGTGTAGAAATGTTAGACGCTTTGGTCTAGTGGCAAATCTCAGCGCACACCACGCGGGTGGCCTGAGATCGATCCCCGCGTAGGACCTAGGAGCTTTCCTTTTTCCGTTAGAAATTACATCGGTGATTAATCTTTTGTTTATTTTCATTGTTTTTGCATGTTCTGCTTCGAGAAAAATATTAGACCGGTGTCAATGGAAAGGAAATATCACAAACAATCTAAATATGTAAAAATCCTCATTTTTCACAAGAAAAATACAAGCTAAAAAAAACTGGCCTATTTTGGCATAAAATGTGCAAATTTGCATATTTTTGTCGATTATTTCTTTACATTGACTTTTTTATTGAAAAGTTTATCGTCTTAACATTCATAGAAACTAACCTTGTAGTGGTAGAAAACGAAAGGAAAGTTGTGAAAATTAATTTTGAAAACAAAATTCCGATAAATTTTTTTCTTCACGTTTTGAACCCTGGGTCTTTAAGGGTTTAAGTTGGCTTCACGCTGAGCATATTATCATTGTTTTGCATTACATTGCACAAACATAACGCATTGAAGCGCTAGTGTCAGCCCATACTCACCACGCCTGGGCGCAAATCCTGGTGAAGTGCATTGTGGTGCGCAAAGTGCTGCGCATATTTCTCTTTTACATATTCGTATTTTTTTCGTATTTTTTTTCTCCTTATAATTTGTTTTTTATTCATATATATTTTTTTGTACTTATACATTTCTGTTTCTATGATAAACAAATAAAAGGCTGTCTGCACTTATATTTTTGTTTAAAGATTTATCACTGTTTTATAGATATAGTAATGTTTATGTATTTAGAGAAAAAAATCTATTTGGAATATATATTATCTGTTTGTATAGTATTTTTATATTCTTTGTTATTGTAGTGGAACATTGAGTGGTATAAGATCTTATCGATTTTTAATTGTAGTTGTGTTTCTTTTCTATTTATTATTTTTGTTGCTTTCTCTTCAATGTTCTCTAAAATTCTATTTGATATATTTCGTATTATTTATTTTCTGTTGTATTGTTTTCTTGTTACTCATTTCATATTCAATTTATATTTTCCTTAATTAGATATTTTTCTTTTTATTGCTTTCTTTTGTATTTATTTCATTTTTAATTCATACGTTTCTGATTATTTATTTTTATTTTACTTTGTATTGAATTATTTCCATTTATTTTCTATTTATTTTTTTAAATTTTATTTATTAGATTCTTTTGTTTTTATTAGTTTTTTTTCTTTCCATTTTTAATTCATATTTCTTAGTATTTTTTTATCTTTTAATTTTTTTAATGTGTTTAACCTCTTCCCCTATTTCAAAATATTGTACTATGTACATATAATGTAATAACATAAAGATATTGGATGGGTTTGAAAAATAAATGAATTTATGGCCAGTTTTATTATCATAATATCGGAAAAATATTCCCATTAAGTTACGCATCGACCCCCAAAAAAAAAAAAAAAAAAAAAAAAAAAAAATCTCAAACCGCCCAAAAAGGTTGCTACTTTCGGCGCCCCTCACGGGCTAGGGACCATGTGTGTAAGCTCTTCCCCTATTTTAAAATATTGTACTATGTACATATAATGTAATAACATGAAAATATTGGATGGATTTGAGAAGTAAATGAATTTGTAGCCACTTTTATCATAAACAAAATCGGGAAAAATATCTCCATTGAGTTACGCATCAACTTTTTCCCCCAAAAAACTATCTCAAACCCTGTGTAACCTCTTTCCCTATCTTAACATCTTGTACTATGTACATATAATGTAATAACATGAAAATATTGGATGGATTTGAGAAATAAATGGGCGGTCTGAACGTTGCTGTGCTGTTTGCAGGGCATTGCACAGTGTGTTGTGAGTTTTCGTATGTTTCTGTGTTAGTAGGCTATGTCTTTCCGTTGTGAAAAGATATATCAATCATTGACGTTTTAGCAACTTTTACTTTGTTAGGCGCAAGTTCGGCCTAACTTACGCCTAACACTAGGCTAGTTAGGCCTAGGGATACTAGGGCCTACTACAATTTACAAAAAAAAATAGACCTAACGGTAGGCCTAGCCTAGCTTATGGATTCATTTACCATAGTTTGGCAGTAATTTCTTTCACTTTAAACCGTTTCTGTATGCTGACATTGTGTACTGCTTGTTTACTGATTTGCGGGCTCACTGTACACGCCACCAGTAGCACTGAGTAATCAAAAAGTGTAATAGCTACGTCTAGCCTACACTTATACAGAAATAGGGCAAGGTGTAGGACCTTCAAGGCTTAATCATGGTGTCCGCCCACTAGTCCAAAATAAAAGTCCCAAAAGTCTGATGGTTCAACAATAGACCAAAAGAAAAGGCCCAATAGTCCAAAGGTTTGATAGTCAGAAGGTCCAATAGTCCAAAGATTCGATAGTCCGAAGACCTAATAGTCCAAAGGTTAGGGTTATACTTAAGTGTTAGGGTGTGCCTTCCGACTTAACCTTCGGACTATTGGACTCTTGGACTATCGAACCTTTGGACTATTGGGCCTTCGAACTATCAAACCGTCAGACTTTTGATTCACCTTTGGACTATCGGACGTTTTCGGACTAGTGGTCCTTTTCTGTCAGACTATTGAACCTTCAGACTATTGGGCCTTCAGACCATTGGGCTGGCACCCTTGGCCTTAATAAATAATACTAGCAATAATAGTGAGATAATCACCTCACTCAGTAAGCCTGTTCTGACACAACATATTTTTACTGCTAAAGCTGCTGGATAACAACACATGGGGTAGAGATTTGACCATGATCCCCTATGATCCTGGGCCCCATTTGACCCTATGCCCTCTATCACCTGGGTCCACTATGACGCTGGGTCCACTATGACCCTGGATCCACTATGACTCTGGGATTCTTGTGGCCCTGGGCCCCTAGGACCGTTAACACCCTAGGACTGGGACCTTTAGCCCCCAATGGCCCTGGCCCCATATAAATCTGGCCCCTTATGACCCTGTCCCCCTGGGTCCCTGGATCCCTATAATCTTTGTCCCTGTGCCCCCTATGACCCTGACCCCCTATAAGCCTGGCCCCTTATGACCCTGGACCCCTATGACCATGTACCTGGGAATTCCCCTTTGACTCCCTCTTCATTAAAGTAAAATGATGAGACCACCATAAAATTGATAAGACCATAATAATGAACATACGGGGCATAATACCAGAGGAGCTATTGCCATACTGGGCTACTGTATGTCTTTGTATGTCATATCATGTATGAAAGTAGACCAGCTAGTGATTTAACTTTCTAATTTGCTACCTATAGCTTAGGACAAAATATAAGAAATATCAATTGACAAACTAGATCGGCTATCGTCTT
>JAIGNY010002922.1:0-60000 GCA_020152595.1 Chiridota heheva
ACAGCCAAAGTAACGATGCGGTTAGTAACGATGCGTTACAGCCAAAGTAACGATACAGCCAAAGTAACGGCGTTAGTAACGATGCTACAGCCCAAAGTAACGATACAGCCAAAGTAACGATCACGCGGTTAGTAACGATGCGTTACAGCCAAAGTAACGATACAGTGTTAGTAACGATGCGTTACAGCCAAAGTAACGATGCCGGTTTAACGATGCGCTACAGCCAAAGTAACGAGCGGTTAGTAACGATCGTTACAGCCAAAGTAACGATGCAGTTAGTAACGATGCTACAGCCGTTACAGTCCAAACGTTAGTAACGATACAGCCAAAGTAACGATACAGCCAAAGTAACGATCGCGGTTAGTAACGGCGCGATACAGCCAAAGTAACGATACAGCGATGCAAGTAACGATGCGATACAGCCAAAGTAACGATGCGGTTAGTAACGATGCGTTACAGCCAAAGTAACGGCGCGGTTAGTAACGCGTTACAGCCAAAGTAACGATGCGGTTAGTAACGATGCGTTACAGCCAAAGTAACGATGCGGTTAGTAACGATGCGTTACAGCCAAAGTAACGATGCGGTTAGTAACGATGCGTTACAGCCAAAGTAACGATGCGGTTAGTAACGATGCGTTACAGCCAAAGTAACGATACAGCCAAAGTAACGATGCGGTTAGTAACGATGCGTTACAGCCAAAGTAACGGTTAGTAACGATGCGTTACAGCCAAAGTAACGATACAGCCAAAGTAACGATGCGGTTAGTAACGATGCGTTACAGCCAAAGTAACGATGCGGTTAGTAACGATGCGTTACAGCCAAAGTAACGATGCGGTTAGTAACGATGCGTTACAGCCAATGCGTTAGTAACGATGCGGTTAGTAACGATGCGTTACAGCCAAAGTAACGATGCGGTTAGTAACGATGCGTTACAGCCAAAGTAAGGATACAGCCAAAGTAACGATGCGGTTAGTAACGATGCGTTACAGCCAAAGTAACGATGCGGTTAGTAACGATGCGTTACAGCCAAAGTAACGATGCGGTTAGTAACGATGCGTTACAGCCAAGTAACGAGCGCGGTTAGTAACGATACAGCCAAAGTAACGATGCGGTTAGTAACGATGCGTTACAGCCAAAGTAAGGATACAGCCAAAGTAACGATGCGGTTAGTAACAATGCGTTACAGCCAAAGTAACGATGCGGTTAGTAACGATGCGTTACAGCCAAAGTAAGGATACAGCCAAAGTAACGGTGCGGTTAGTAACGATGCATTACAGCCAAAGTAAGGATACAGCCAAAGTAACGATGCGTTTATGCGCTTAGCTCTTAACAGAAGTGACTGGAGGGCTATGTGCGCCAATGTCTGTGTATTGTGGGTAATGGTGGCTTTGGGTTCATTGGCAATCCTTTGTTACACAATCTGAGAGATCCTCCAAAGCAAGGTTTCTCCTACAGTATAGAGTGGTAGCCCTGCAAGGACTAAGGAATTTACCCTCTTATAATCCCGGAGTGTGGCACCCCTGCCGTGCAACTGTTGTCAAAGTAGGGATATGTTGCTTAACGGTATATAGACGTATTGAAGCAACATTACACGACTTGCTTTATATCTATATAAAAAAAATATAAAAAAACATAGAAGCAAAAAAAATATCACAACCGGTTGAACATTGACAATTTTACAGCGCTTTTAAATCTCAGGCATCAATTTTATGCAATGTTGTGATGTTTTACTAGCCAGCTGACCTTTATAGTCTCTTTTGTAAACCCTGTGTTTTTTAATGTTTATCTTTATTATTTGAAGTGGTACAGTAAATTCTGACCAGATGGGGCTTGAGTTTTTGTCATGCCTCCAACTGCCCAATAACAGTCTAGCAGGAACAGACTTTCCCATCCTTTTCAGTGACTAAGATTACAGAAATGTATAGAATCACATAAAGATTTTGAGCTGTCTCTCTCCCCAGTCACTAATCACAAATTTCACATGAATACAATAAAAAATAGTTCAAACTTCGATCATCAATTACAAAAAACAAACAGCGCCTTTTACACAAATTTAAAACTGATCTGCTCAGATTTTAATCTTCCAATCAATATAGAAATTGCTATTTGTCCATTGACCTTTAAATAACACACCCTGGTCATATAACGAATCATGGACAACGATGAAAATGCCATACATGTATAAATGTGTCTTTCACCACCATGTTTATGTATTTATCAGTGTAAATACTACAGATAATATTTACTACAGAACAGATACAGATATTGATCTAATATATTTTTACCATGTATACAGATAAATATTACAAAACAATCGTAGTATTACATGTGCAAAAACCACGTTTCAAAGTATCCTTTCTGACAGTATTGGCCTAATACTTATCTGCTGTTAAAAGGTGAATACTGCATGCCATGTCATAATTATCATTCTACCTTTAATGGAATATTTCCGTGAATTATTAAAAACTAAATTGGTGCAAAAACCATGATATCTTGTTCCATTTAGGAGTTATTGCATTTCACATGTTTCACCAGTGTGCTGTAAAGTGACCTTGCAGTGTAAAGTGTGATGTTATACTTGCAAATTTCAGACAATGTTTAGTTTTATGAAAATTAATTGCCTCTTTCTAAATCATTGGAAGCGTTTTTTGTTTAATCATTGAGATGGGGTGTAACAGGTCAGTATTCAGCAGCCTGGTGAAATAACTCTATACGGAAGAAGATCTCAACATGGTTTTTAACCAATTTGTTTTTTAATAGTCTTCTATCATCACATATTATACCACACAAAATCCTGAAGGTGAACTTGAGGCAGTTTACACTTTCATCAGCATTCATATAAATGTGAGTCCCACAAGTACACCTATCTGCACAGTCAATTCTGAGCGATTTATGGATAGCTAGCTACCAAAGATTCTTAATTTCATACACACACAAAATTATAAAATCTAAAAAGAAAATATTCTACATTTTAAATATCTATCATTAAATTTTCGAGCTACAGCTATAGGAAAATGTATTTTCAACAAGTATATTTAACAGATTCATTGGTTGATTTTTATCTAAATTCTAAGTAATCGAATTAATCTTACTTCGACTCTTTACCATAATAGATTGCTACTTTTCGCGGAAGGTAATTTCCTTCTTGACTGGCTTGACTCCATTTAAAAATAAAGCGCTAAATTGTATAAACAAAATATGTGGTAAAATGAACTAACAGGTTGTGATTTTCAGTTCTGTGTGATTTAATTCTCGGAGCATGTAATGTTCATAGTTAGAACTACACACATTTCAACATCCAAATATTATAAGTTTTACTCCTATACTTTACTTTAACATTAAACATGCCTTTCAAAAGCAAAATCAAGCAACTTCTTTGGAAATGAATAGTCTTTTATTAAATAGTCTTTGGAAGAAAGACGTGGTTAACAATGTTCAGACAAATCCATCATTTGGAGCAAGTCATCAAGATATCAGGTTTTCGCGGTACGTCTTTGGATCATACCACATGAAACTATACATAAGAAACAGATACATAAACAACGTAAACAGAAGCATTCCCACCGCCATGATTCTATCTAATATGAGAGCAAACCTCTGCCACATTTCCACGTCATCTGAGGTACCAAAACCATTCCCATTTTTCTCGTGTAAAGATGGGGATGATCCCTTGTTGCGGATGATGACGGTATCACATTCATCCGCCGAATTGTCTTCTTTGCCCACGCAAGTCTGGCTGTACTTCACGGGTAGCACCTCAATTTTATCCATAATTTTGCTCGACTTTTTGCCACCACGGTGTTTGCAAGATCGTATGCACATGCACCATTTAAGCCATGTTGGAAAGGGATTGTCGTTGTGATAGGCAAAGAGGACGAGGACTGTCCAGACTATCGCAAGTGAACCTGCCATAATCATCCAAAATAGATGCATACCTGTAACAATATGAACATTTAAGATCACATATTAAGATTAAATATAGATGATATTTTATCATGATGAAAATAATATTATGATCTTTCAAATATGATATATATGCATCCAATTATATCGGCTTCCAAATGAATTGGACAGCGGTATACATTTATGTTTTCTCTCCTTTACATGTGATACCAAGATAACTCTACGTCAAAAGCATCTATTACCCTTCAAGGAATTTAAGCATTACATTAAACAAACGGAAGGTATGCCATATATATAGGCCATACTTGAAATGGGACCGTTGGGGTCATGTGTGTTAGACTGCATAGGAAAAGCTTTCAACTTTTGTTTATTTGTTATTCTTATGCTAAACATATTACATGCCTGGTCATGAAACTTAAAAAATTACTAGATAAATTCCTAAACAATCCATTCCCTGCAAAAATAAAAAAGGGTGTAAAATGAGGGAGCTTTTCAGATACTATTTTAGGACTTTCATGTGCCTTAAACATGAAATTCCAGTCGTTTTGTGTGAACAAATCTGAAATTTGGGGTGAATATATATGTTTACTGTTACTTAGTTATTTGATAGTTAGTGATTTTTAAACAGGATGCAAACAAACGGCTGTTTAAAGTCTAACATGGCTTTCAGAATAGCTTAACATTCTTCCGGATTTTTCCCCTAAAGATGAAGGTTTTTTTTCTACATTTTGGCAAAGAATGGATTGTTAACGAATTATCTTGCAACTTTTGGGTTTCATGGTTTAAGGTTTTTTTTTTGTTTTTTTTATGCAGTCTTACACTAATGACCCTTATGGTATTTCCAGTGTGTCATACAGCTGTACCAGATATATAAAACAGCTTCTATCTTCAAAACGGATTTCTATTGTTGAAATGGACTGGAATAAAGCCTTCACATTACTATTATACTCAATTTTTGTTACTTGATAAACTCTGTACCAGAAAAGCTAATTAAACCACTGTTTGCTATTCTGGTACAGAGTTTATTAAGACCCAACAAAGGAGCTTAATAGTAATGTAGGCTTTATTCCAGTCCATTTTGACAATAGAAATCCATTTTAAAGATAGGAGCTGTTGCAAAACAAACTTGAGAAAAATTGGTCTGATATACACAAATTTCCCAACATTTTTTAAGGCCGTTTTCCTCATGTTAATGTATGTATGTATATGTATATGTATAAGTATATGTATATGTATATGTATATCTATATATATATCTATATAAATCTCTCTATATATATATATATATATATATATATATATATATATATATATATATATATATATATATATATATATATATATATATATATATATATATATATATATATATATATATATATATATATATATATATATATATATATATATATATATATATATATATATATATATATATATATATATATATATATATATATATATATATATATATATCTACATCTATATATATATATATCTATATATATATATATATATATACAATAGTTATTACATTAATTTATCTAGAGAACGGGTATATCTTATATCTAAAAAGGGCCAACTTTTCAACATAAAGGGGGTTCATATGTGGCCTATATGGCTGTGTTATTTTGCATTACGAGGACTGATATTTATGTACCAAGCATTTAAAACAAGTTTTTATCCCCTAATTTTTCCAATCTGAATACTATATTAAGTTTTACATTATAACTTACTTATGACGGGTGAGTCATCGCCTGAAGGTGGCAATAAAGTTGCAACTAACTGTTGAAACAAAACCAATGCAAGAACATTGGTCATTACAAATCCGATCTTTTCTCCTGTATCAGGTGGTAAGAAGAACACAAGCAAGTTTAGCAATGACAATAATCCACACGGTAGAATGATGTTCATCGCATAAAATGCTTGCTGGGTTCTTTGAAGTTCCAATTTGACGTGAATCTCTGAGAAGGGTGCGTCGCAATCACTACAATTGTAACTTTTTTCTTCCTCCAAAACTTGAATTGAAGTCAGATTCCACATACCATTGACTGAAAACGAGTCCGTGAGATTAGTGTCGTTCATGTAATAATATTGTAGCTGTAAAGAAAGATATTATTAACAGCGATGTTTTTTTTTTATGTGAATCGCTAACAAAAGGTTTTCGCGCCGTTGCTATACGTAGTTCAATTATATTGTTACGGCGTTTTGTTAATTCAAGTGATTAGCAAAACAAGTTTTATCAGATATATCTAGAATTGTTTAAAATTGAAGTGATATCACATCGCCATATTCCTCAAAAGAGTTTGTCCATTTCTTCTAAATATATTCTCAGACTTTATGACCAGTTCATATGTCATGTTAGTAACATGTCATGTTAGTAACAAAGCAGAGCGATTTGACATATTAATTGACACATATTTTCACAAACATATCTACATTTAATATCAATAAAATATATTAACTTTTGTTCAGAAAGTGAAAGTGTAACTCCATTCTTTTGAAGACGTCCTGCACTCTCATTTTTCGAAGAAAAAAACAAACAATGACCTGTTTAGAATTTAATACCTCCTGAACTGAATGAGATATCAAAGTTTATTTTAATTTGTTTTTGTTTGGTTTTACGCTCTGTATGATATAAGATTTTCTGGTCTAACCATTTAAGCAATTTTTTGACATTTATATTACTGAATGTTTCTGCAAAAGACAGGTGCAGGATGTTTGCAATCTTTGCTATCTTAAGGAATATTCCCAATTATTGCATTTATATGATGGAAGATTATGAAACAAACATATTGGTGAAAAAAAGTCATACTGATATCTTATTCCGTTTTGGAATTGCATTTCGAAGATTATACCAGTGCGACCTCGCGGGTACAGTGTGATGTTGTAAAGGCAAACCAAGACAAAGTTAGGCATTTCTTTGCCAAATCAATTGCCTCCTTTTATACTATTGGAAGTATTGTTTGTTTAATAACTGAGATGGGGTATAACATATATTTTACAAGAACATGCTTTGTACATATGCTTATGTGCCTTACAAAAAAAAAACTATAATTTTTGTTTTACAGAAATACCCCAAAAATTGTCTCGGATCTGCCTTTCTAACATCACATTGTACACTGAGAGCTTACTTTTCAATATGATAGTGAAATATTTGAAATGCGATAACTCCTAAACAGAATTAGATATCAGCATGAATTTTACAATTTGTTTCTTTAACAATCTTTTATTACATAATTTAAAATGAAACTCCGAGGGAATATTCCTTTAAAGGGTCCTCAGATTAAGATTGTTAAATAAGAGTACACACCTTATCAATATTGTAGTTCCAAGATGTGAAGCTAATCGTGCAAAACTGGACGTCATATGGAAAGTACCTCACAAGAACTTTGCAAAATGTGGTGACGACAACAACGAAGTACCACGTGATGTTCCCGTCTTTGCCAACTCTGACCATTTTGTTATGTAAGGAATTATACGTTTGCCCAATTCTGAAAAAAGGGTAATATGAAGTTACTACAGTTGAAAATTGAATTTTATACCATAAATTCCGAGAGAAAAAAAATGACTCAATCATAATTTAGAATCAGCTGAAAAACAGTCCTCGATGCTGACTGTTACAGAAAATCAAAACCGATTTATGGTGCCATACTTCGCTCATGTAACCATCGTGTCAATTTCTGCTGCACTCAGTTTGTTCCATTAAAGACATCATTGAAGTCCGTCTTCAATTCAAACTATTAAGACTTGATCCAGGTTGAGATATGTAATTACTCTATTCATGACGTTATTATGATAAATGGAGGTTTCCCTAGTTGCCAATTACATACCAATTTCAACTATAGACATATCATCTTTCACCGTTTAAGCCTCGTACGCTCTGATTTACAGAGTCATTACTCCGAAGTCGATTTTATTGTAGATTGATAATTTAAGTTTGGAATGGAACAGTTTTAAACGATGCTTTATTCACAAAAGAGCATAATCCACAGGGAATAGTATATTTTGCCAAATAAGATTCATATAAAATGTATGTTTCACGAAGTATTTCTATACAAAATTTGTTTCAGTTTTAATAAAACTCACAAATGCTAAAAAAATATGCCCATCCTTGTCTTTTTAATGACTCTTGCAGCGTACAAAACAGATATCAAAATGACTAAACGTTTTTAATTACTCATATCATCAGAGTGACATTTACTCATTTATGATAGCCTCGCTTAAATGTAATAAAATGATCAAAAAAACATAGTAAAACCAATCGCTCACGTTTGTTGTATGAATATATCTGGTTGCCATATCTCATCAATATCTATACCAACACTGTCAATTCCACCGTACTCGCTTTTGTTCCATGCAAGCAGTTCATCCGTCCAAGTCTAAAAAAACAAGGAAAACCCGTTTATAAGAAGTTGTTCCAAAGATTGGTATAAATAAAATAATTTATATATGTTTCAAAAAAATGAAACTCTTGAGTATGAGTGACAGGTTAACAGTTGGGAGACTCTTACATGATATGATCACATGACAATGAGTCGCGCGCGTAATGCGCACGCGTTCATCGAAATGTTTGATTAACTTTGGTCACATGTTCGATTACGTCTTTAAACATGTATGGTTCGCCCTATACTACAATAGGCCGAAAACCGAGAGTCAAAACTCCTATACCTCAGTGCGTGATACTTTTTGGTTCGTCCTCCACCAATAATGGTTCCAAGTGAGGGCAGTAGATATGTCGGTACACTGAAAATTGAAGTCAATAGAAAATAGGCAAACTTCAAATTTAAACTAAAAATAAAAATTGAAATTCTTTGCTTTCAAAATTTAATTATATTTATATTAGTTTTAATCATAACTTGTCTTTCTAACCAAGATTAACGTTCATTTTATTTCTAACAAGAACACAAAAACAACGATTTCTTTTTACAGGACGATGATATTTTAGCGCAGCGTTAGAATGTAGACAGGCATGTATTGCACCTACTAACTTAGGCCTAACTGATAAGTATATTTTAAGATAAATACTACGCGAACAACCTTTCTGATAAGGAATAAATGAATCAAACTAGTAGATGTCTTGAACAATTTCGGTAGACCTAAAATAATGTGCTATCTTAATTGTGCCAGTTGTTGAACAGTCTGAAGCTAGCTAACGTCGCATGTACACCGTTAGTTTCACAGGTATTCCTAGCGTTATGGCATCCTATATGCTTACTAATATATATATGTATATATATATATATATATATATATATATATATATATATATATATATATATATATATATATATATATATATATATATATATATATATATATATATATATATATATATATATATATATACATATATATATATACATATATATATATATATATATATATATATATATATATATATATATATATATATATATATATATATATATATATATATATATATATATATATATATATATATATATATATATATATATATATATATATATATATATATATATATATATATATATATAAATAAGATTTGGTATATAGAATAACTACTGCATAACAACTTTAAAACACTACAAATTTGTTTCGTAAGGAAAAATTAACAGTTCCTCACTCTTCAGGTGTTTTGTTAGACTGAATGATGATATGATAAATGCATGACCTCGGTAACTTGAGTTCATCTATTTGGTATTGTTCTCAGTAGAAACTTCCTGGAATGCCTACATGTCGACATTAATTCAGACCTTTTTGTTTAATGTTGACTTCATAGGTTGGTATATAAGAAGATATTTTTCAGTTAAACACAAATTACATCGAGCACTTTTCCCTGACTAAATACACCTTGCTGATATTTGTTTTTGTATATATATATATATATATATATATATATATATATATATATATATATATATATATATATATATATATATATATATATATATATATATATATATATATATATATATATATATATATATATATATATATATATATATATATATATATATATATATATATATATATATATATATATATATATATATATATATATATATATATATATATATATATATATATATATATATATATATATATATATATATGTATATATATATATATATGTATATATATATATATGTATATATATATATATATATATATATATACATATATATGTATATATATATATATATATATATATGTATATATATATATATGTGTATATATATATATATATATATATATATATATACATATATATATATATATATATATATATATATATATATATATATATATATATATATATATATATATATATATATATATATATATATATATATATATATATATATATATATATATATATATATATATATATATATATATATATATATATATATATATACTAGGCCTCAGTCAGCATATAGGTTGCCATAATGCTAGAAACACCTGTGGTTAGTTTAACTTTAACTGACTGACGTAAACGCTAACAAATATGGGCAATAATTTGAGTTTTATTTAGGAACAAGAACAAGTTGCTTATCAAATCTTATTTTATTCAGACATGTATGTAGTGATTGATTGCTTTCAAAAAGCGTCGCCGGGGTAATCATAGGTCATTGTGTTGCCTAGCCAGGCTACAGTAACGTTAGGGTAACTTAGGCCTACATTGTGTAAAACCACTTGCAATTTGGTAGCATAACGTTAGGGCTTTGTACATTACCATGGTATTGACTTGTAAATGTCTGTCATGATAAAAATGCCATGCTTGAGACGCAGCATTACAATTGTTAGCTTAGCTGGGGTGGGCATGAGACCAATATAGGTCTAGGTCTAATTAGTTTTATAGTTGGTTATCAACAAAACACCCATCAAACAAAGTCTAAACAGACTGACCAACTGGCAGATAGGTGTGTATAAAACAAAGTAAAAGTAAATTAAGTGCCAACTTGTTTAGATTGGTAGAGGTACAAGTAGATCAAATTGCTCACTTATTGCTTTTATTTATATTTTAATAAACTATTAAGTTTTCAGTTTCATTCACATTTTTCTGTTCAACATCATTTACCAACAATTGCAAACCCTAAATTTATAAATTAACTTTAAAAATAATTATAACACTTTTTGGAATAGGCCTATATGTTGTATTGCAGCCTGCATTTTTTTATTCTATGTGTATTACTTATTAAAGTTGCTTTCAATTTGTTTGCAAAAGTTCCTCAAGCTCTCAAGTTGGGAAGATACAAAAGCTCCACTTGAAAATTTTGCTTCGTGCAATATCTCTTCTTTTTAATAGGCAATCGTTAGTTCTGCTCTCATTTGTTTTTGCTTTGGTATCCAATGAACAAATTATTACAGTGCAATAATATTCCAACTTTTATGATGTATGATTGTTAAAAATCATTAACTGTACTTACAGAGTACGAAATATTTTTTGCAATGTAAATTAATTTTGTACCAGATATTAGTAAGCTGGATACCTGTATATCATTTTGTAGTACACAATAACCTGCTCAAATGTTTTCTGACTTTAGGCACATGTATAATGATTTTTCTTGGCAGTGGAATGTACTATTATTAGGTTATAAGGATATGACCCTTTTTATACATAACATTTTGTCTGCCTAACCAAAAAAAAGACACAAACCCCAAGTGAAAATTCAACATCAAAACCAGCAGACTAGGCTTTTATTTGCAGTAAACAGACATGAAAAATCACACTTCAACATGTCTTTTACTAGGCTTAATTTAGTTGAATATAGGCCACACTTTACAACCATGGGGATCTATAGTTGTTAGACTGCATAGGAAGAACCTCAAATTTTGTTGATTTATGTTTCTTGCTTAAAAACTCATATTGTGAAATGATAACATACTGTGGCATATCTATACCTACATCAACATCACTTCACAAAGTTTGCTGATTTCAGCTAAAGCTGTAGTGATAAGTTGAGGACTTACGGCAGTACGCTCATCCACAGAAGATGTTTCATAAGGAAACCGTCAGGAATGTTTGTAAAGTTGATTACCAGTTGTTAGAGTTACATTTATACAGATGATCATTGCAGAAAATTAAAATTGTGATGTGAAAGCTTGTTACTTATTCTTTTGTAAATTTGTAACCTTCACAATGAAGTCCCAATTCCTCTATCATAAATATACATACAAACTTATAGGAATGATTTTTAGAAGTAATGGCAGAATAATATGTGTTGATCTGTTTTAAACACCTGAATTTACACATTATTTCATGTAAACTGTACCAGTTATTTAGTCAATTGATGTATATTTCCTGTATTATTTACAAATTATACTTTTTTTACCCTACAAACAATTGAATTATTCAACTGCTTAATGTGTTCCTCTTCAACACCAGAAAGTTCATAGGTTTGAGATGGGCATGGCAAACTACCAATTCATTGGGTTGAACCACATTAACTGATAATAAGAGTTAATAGCTTTTCCCGACAAAATGAGCCCAACTGTAGCAATGATTGCATATGTCATAGAGCCAGTGTGTGAGTTATTTGCCTTCACCTTATGTTTGGCATAAATGATATACCCTTTACAAATATCCAAATATGGGTTATTTCATTTCCAGTATCCGTGAATTTTTTTCCAAGTTTTGTTTAAATTCAAGCAGTATATACAACAAATCACCAGGCGAAATAAGTAGGTTTAGGCAGCTAATTTGAAGCAAGTTATAGCCTAAATTCTTGTTAATGTTAGTCAAGTTCTAACTTGCAGGCAGTCTTGCAAGAATGTAGCTTATTAGTCATATCCAGAATACAGAATCGGTTAAAGTGAAAGAAAGTAAGGTCAAACGATGATCAATGATTCGAATCTAGAACTAACAAGAATGTAGCCTTTTTGTAGGCTAAACGGCTAGGTCTGAATTTGAATAGGTTATGTTGGTAACTTGAATTCTTCAGCCTTTTTCATACTACCCGATTATTCCAAACCTAAACTACTGTAGGCATCAATAACTAAAAAAAATAACTAAAATAGATAAAATTACATTGTAAATCTTTAGGATCACAGATGTCTGACTGCGTACGTCTAGCCTTTATAAAATAAAAATAGGGCGACAGCAATTACTACGGAACCGGGGATGCATGTACAGGCGGCTAGGGCCGGCCCATCACTAACGTTGTTCGTTAAATAGACCTACGGTGTTGGCCGACCTTCACCAACTAGGCTAGGGTCTAGACGCAATGCATAACGACTTCAATAAGCTTAGGCAGTAATTCCTTTAAAATGCTTTAACCTTTGAATCTGCCATCTTAAACAACAAGGAATAAACGCATTGGCCTCGTACCGTACCGTGCCGGTATCGCGAAAAGTATCTGCACTATGTGCATGGTTTGTCAAAAAATAATTCGCACTTGATCCTTGGGTGACGTCAAAATCAGATTTGTTACATTAATGACTTATAAGATTATTGGTTTATTGAACTAAAAGTGCACAAAAAGTAACGATAAAATTAAATCGGATTTAATTATTTTTATATAAATCAACAATTTCCCTAGAATATTTAATTTACACATTGCTTTGGTTGTTCTATTTTTGAAATGCTTGACTCTCTACTGCACCTCACATGGATCCAAATGGGCGGTTGACTTTAAAAAAAGTATCACGATTTTGTAGCACTGTAGGTATAGGACTTTCGACTCTCGGCCTTCGACCTGATACGTAGTATAGGGCGAATGACGTCACGCTCTATGGTAATGCGGAGCTTTTACATGAGGGTGTGTTTGCTGTGTAAACGATCAATGTCTTGTGATTATAACATGTGACTGTCTCCCAAAATGGCGACGTCCATAGTGTGCAAATTCTTTAGCATTAAAAATGTATACAGGGAGTTATATCTTTTAATAAACATATACTCCATGCGTATACCACAAAAGTGTCATTTTACATTTTATACAATATTAAAGGATTCGCTCATTGATCAGACATGTTTCTCTTGTTTGATGGAGACAAACCAGCAAATCAATTGGACGTTTTAAAAACGTTTTCTGAACGTGACTTTTACGTTTTATGAACGTTTTATAAAAACGTATTTGTGTGAAGGGTTTTGGCACGTCCAGAAAACGTTTACTGAGGACCTACAGAAAACGAACTTAAAACTGCTGGTTATCATTCAAATATCAATAACAGACGTAAAAGACCAATTTAGAACCTAACCAAAACGTTTTGTGTTTGATGGGAAAACTCAAACAGATTTGTGAAGAAACTAATGTTATATCATTTTTGGTTCAAATGATATTAAATTGTAAAGCTTTGGCAAATACATATGAAAATGACTGGTTAAGAAAGTCTACAGCATAAGAGTGACACCACACCTTTTCAAAAATAAGGTATTTATATCATTGGAATTTAATTCAACTATTTTTTCAACAAAAATTTTACAAATGTATGCAACTTAAAATCACAGTAACCTTACTTGACATTGTTCTAATACTTTCGTGGCATATCCAATGTGTGTCAAAATATACTGATGATGGCAATACAAATTCCGAAAACTTGACTAATTTGAGAATAAATTTTTCACTCCTAGTCTGATGTTAGTTTCGTAAATCGAAGAGGAGAACTTGTATATTTTCTCAAGAGAATAAGATTCTTTCTCACCATTTTATCTGATGAATAAGATTTACAAAACAGTTGTCTACTTAATCGATGCTTGCAAGTTATATCAGTGAGCAGACCGATTTGCGTCTATATTTTGCACATTTCGTTTAACATCATTAACGTTAGATATCCAATAGGTATAATTTTACAGATCGGTCGCAATATTAACAGACGAATTTCAATCTCCATTATTCAGTTATTTGTGGCTTTATAGCATTTATCCTCATATGAGTTTTAATTCGTATCCTCCTAATGCTATTATCCAAACAACGTTCACTCTGCATGACAGCAAGCAGCTAACTATATAACCAATGAAGCGTAAGTTAAGATGCTTAACCCATCACTTACCAGTGCCATATAGAACTGCAACGTTAACTGCTGCAATCTTTCTTCCTGTCAAGAGGAAAGAAGTAGAGCATGGATTATCTTCATCAACATCAATTCAATGCTTCAAGTGTATTTTGAAAATGTCTGAAAACGTATTTGCTGAAAAGAAACAATCTGACCGCAACGAAAAAGAATTCACTAATGAGGAGTGCAGAATGTAACACGATGGTCAATATCGATGGTAGATGATTGATCCATTCGTTGTTTTGTGCTTCAAATACTGAGGATTCCAATTAATTACACCTATTCAATGATACATAGCATTTTCTGTCTTGAAAATTAGTTTTCTGACAAGAAACATTTGACCTGAACAAATAAGAGCTTCAGGAGTCCAGAATGTAACACGATGGTCAATATCGATGGTAGATGATTGATCCATTCGTTGTTTTGTGCTTCAAATACTGAGGATTCCAATTAATTACACCTATTCAATGATATGTCATTAATTTATGACAGATTAAGATGGACGCCATTGAATGAAATATCTTGTCACAGTAATTTCATGTCGGAGATAACTTGGGTAATAGAGCATCAAACTCAGAGTGGAACAGGCTTTAGAATAAAAAATTAAAAAAATCTCTTATGTCGGTTTCAAGCTTGGTTGATAACATATATATCAAGATTTGTATCAAGATTTGTATGTAAATTTTCTCACATTTGTTCTTTACACTCGGCTACTGATGACCAAAACGCTGATTGGATATAACCGAAGTTCTGCTTTATCTGACCTCATTCAAATTATATTGGCAGAAGATTAGTAAGTCTTCAGTTTTTGTTTTTTTATATAGCACTTATCTGCGCAAGTATGCATACTCGAAGCGCTTTACATTGGAAACTTCTGGCTCAAAACTGCTGCCACACACGGCGCACAAAGTCTATGCCATTACCTTGCTCCGATCCTTTATGCTGCACACCAAGCATAGGACAGTATGTTCCATTTTTGGTATGACTCGACCGAGGATCGACCCACGACCTTCCGGATGGAAAGCGGATGCTCTACCAATCGAGCAAACCAGTCGGTTAACAATTAACAATCGATTAACACTCAATTGATGACAACATCTAATATGCCTGAATATTTAACAGCTTAATATTGCTAATTTGTAACCGATTTTTACGGGAATACTTACTACTTTCATTAATCAGATTAACAAATGTTGCCTCTCAAGTCGCTAGTATCTTTACATTATTTTGATAAATATAGTATAAAACTCAACACTGTCACATATTTAGAAGTTATTCCTCTCTTCTCCATTATTACCGAACAGTGTTCTGAAATGCAGTGCATTAGTGCAATTATGTCCGTCTTGTTGAAATCCTTTCGGTTAGATCACGTTTTTTTTTTAAATGACATTACTATCCATAACAAAACTTACTGTCTATCACTCTAGGCATGCATTTTAAATCGTTTCGTATCCATTACATACATTACCAAGGAAAGGAGAAATGGAGAAGTTTCCAATTGTATAACGCACTTTATAACACTTGGAATGTATGTAGAAGCAGGAGGAAAATGTTAAAAGGGTACATTGTGACACGTCACAAATCATTTCAATGTGTTGCATATCCCTTGAAATGTTACCACATATATCGATCCGAGCACAATGGTGCTAGTTTTGGACATGTTTCAGATGTTAGTATGTTTGAGAAAATACTAGCTTTCTATCATATGTTTTAGACTTACAAATTGTACGAGAGATGTCGGTTTTGCTCGAAGGCCAACTCTAAGTGATGAATTCTGATGCTTAACTGGACGCAGGGACACAGATCCATAGCATTCTAAGAGATGCTCGAGCAACTCCCCGGTGTGATGTGCATGCTCATCTGAGAGGACAGAAAGAAACGTAATAAGGAGCATCTGTATTTATATGTATATCTTCTATCTTGTATTAATAATTCACTTAATTATTATTGTCCAGTCTCAACATAATTAGTGTGATCTTTACGAGCGAAACCATTATTGTCAACCAGTCCGGGAGTATGCCTATTTATAGCAACCCAAATGTTCCTAAAAAATAGGAACATTTTGGTGTGATGCCATCAAGGTAAATCCAAGCAATTTTTATTTTGTTTTTTAATTGTAGTTTCCTGTTTCTAAATTATTGGAAACATGACATTTTTGGTTAAATTATTGAGATTAGGTATAACATGCACTTTACAAAAACTTGTTTTCCCTTCTGTGGAAGTACCTTACCCTCTAAGTAAGAAATAATAATATATTTTTTGTTTGATATAAATACATAAAAATTGTCTTGGATTTGCCTATATGATATCACATTGTACACAGCGAGGTCACACTGTTAAATTCTTTAAAATGTAATAACTCCACAACAGAATGAGCTATCAACATGGTTTTTACACCAATTTGTTTCTTCATCGTATTTATATGCGTATTTAATGCACTGTGCAATGAACTTTTCACTCGCGAATGGCCCTCCTAAAGTCAGGTCATTCGACGTGAGCCAAAGTCTTTTGCCCCGTGCATTAAATGCGTATATAAACACTCTACCTCTACATTAATATTTCATTATTATGATAAGTAAAGACCTGTATTCACCCCTGTAGGGTCATCCCCCTCCCCCTCCCCCCTTCTCCTCCCAATTCGACACCAGGACAATTTATTTCGGTTTTGGTACTATGTGCATCATACACCTGCTTCATTTCTTCACCATCTCACCATTAAGTCAAAGTAATATACAAACATTTTGTAGAATTTGTGCATAGAATTTGTGCATAGTTTAGAATAAATGAACTAATGATATTTGGTAAGCGCTTGTTTAATTTCATATCCAATTCAAATACAACACTTATTTGAAAGACATGTTATTTATTATTTTCAACGCCTACCACGATCTGACATTAATAAATTTCATAGTCAAAATGAGCAACACAAAAATGCCAAAAATGAATTTCGAAACGTTCCGCAACATTAATGATCTGATGGTGGAGTTCACTGGATGACATTGCGAAAGCAAATGTAGTTTATATGCTATACACACTCTGCCTGTCTTCTATTCCACTGTGTGTTATGGTTTCTGCATGTATGTATTCTATAGAAACAAACTGTCTTGTTTTTTTAGAAAATTATAAATCGATGTGGGAATTAAACACGCAAAAGAATACCAGTTAGTTTTACGCTTAGTATAGCATATCGGATATTGCAACAATTAAAGATTTTTGTATAGGAAAAATACCTTGTTGGAGGTTGTTATTTTACTAACAAGTTATCGTCGGAAAGCATTATTTAATAATTATACTATTCGCAGTTTTAGAACGCTTTCGCTAACACAAAATATGCCAATATCAAAATGTATTATTTCTATTTTTAATTTTGTAAAATATTTAAAATATGACTAGTTTGCAACAGCATTACCTTACGCCATTTTAACATACTTTTATTTTATATTATATAAACCGCCACGCATTTACTGTAGAAACGTCACTTACTCAATTATTCCGTATTTTCTACTTATTCTATCGCATCTTGCATCATTTTATTATAGAATCTGAAGAAGACAACTGCCGAAAGCTTATTAAAGTGGAATACATTAGAGCAATATATATATATATATATATATATATATATATATATATATATATATATATATATATATATATATATATATATATATATATATATATATATATATATATATATATATATATATATATATATATATATATATATATATATATATATATATATATATACACATATATATATATATATATATATATATATATATATATATATATATAAATATATATATATATATATATAACTTAAATATATATATATATATATATAACTTAAAGGTGTCGTCTCATCAATAAATTCAAAAGTGAACGCCGTTGTGCTGATGACATCCCTTTCGGTTTTCAATTTCCCTTATTGATTTCGAGCAATCTGTTAACTTATTAAAAGCGCTTGGAAGGCCTTAGTTCTATGTTCGGTCTGGGCGCTGTGTGATCCATAAAATCACAGATTTCTCGCAGTCGACAGGTAAAATTGAAAACAAGAAGTGACGTTACCAGCACGGCGGCGTTGACTTATGAATGTATTTATGGGACGATATCTTTCCTTTAAACATGTTTATATTCTTTATTACAAGAAAAATAATGATAAGCAAATATTTGAGGGGGAAAGGAAATTGTCACCCCTTGCCCTTTTGTCACCCCTTTGCCCCTGCGGCGAGCCGCCCATTCTTAAACTGTTAATGGATTTTATGAACATGATCATTAAAATGATATATGAACATCTCAATTAGTTTATCAAGATAACCAAATCTTCCAAAGTATACGCATGTTTAATTTTCAACCGAAGCAAATGATTTATGTATGCATGTTCATTCACCCGCTATGGAATGTACAATTAAAATGCGACGATTTATGAGAATCCAATCATGACAAAAGTTCGTCCAAGCTCTTCTTCATCAGCTAATTCAGTCATTTAAACATTTATTTGTTAATACATAGTAATTTTTCCCAATTTAAAAATCTCATGGGAAGAACCGAGGGGTATCAATAAAGGAAAGTATTTTCTTTTCCGTTAAACAAATCTCGCCTACGCTTAGTTGTATTATTCATCTGTGGAAGAAAGCGTTTAGTTTATAGATGTCCACATGGGCTACCTGCATGACCATAAGCAGCGGAACCGCCCCAATCACTCCGACGATGGTCGAGAAAAAATTTGTCCGACAATGGTCTGACCAAGATTATACAATGTGATATTAGGCCTATTAAGTATTTCTCTGTAATGTTCTAATGTAAAACTAACGATTTTTGTATCGAGTTCGCGATTAAAATTTCACGAAAAAACTATTTCGAAATAGCCTCGGTTCGTGGTGTTAAGTTCGCTATAGCCACACACACAATTAATACGGTAAAATCCTAAAGACATGCGCGCCCTATAGTTTAATTGCTTTAACGATTTTCTTAGATTCCGAGGATGAATAAAACAATAAACTGTGTTTAGAAGTGACGTAAAACGCGTCAATTAATGCAATGTTTTACAAAGTTGGAATTGTAGGTTAGCTTCCCTAGTTAGTAGATCGTCCGATACTCCAGTACTTCATAGAATTAGGAAAATGATAGTCTATAACTTTCGTGTTAGAAGTATGTTATTGTGTAATTTTACTGAGAATAGGCTAAATGACTGCGATACTTAACAAGAATTTCAAAATTAGAGCTTAGAAGAATTTACCCACAAAGCAATATTGTTGCTAAGTCAGTCAGAAATGAGTCCTTACAAAATGCTTAAATCGCAGAGCTTTCAGGGGCTTCGCCCCCTTCACTCCCACCAGGGCTTTGCCCCTGGTCCCCACTGGGGCCCTTAAGCGGGCCCCTGGATCCCAGATCGTCGGACCCCTGGACCCCAGGCCGTTTGGGTTCACGCTTGGCTTTTACATGGTCGGCCCAACAATTTCGACCTTCCGCCGCCACTGATGACTGTACTTCTCTAATCTATTGATGGAGAAAATAAATTCGATATGCGTCAGGTAATAACTGAAGTACCGACAATTAAGTATCAGAACTGGTTTGGACGGCGGAGAAAATTTAAATGATGATGGGGAATTAATATATTTCGAGGGTTTCCTTCTCATCGACTCAATCTTCTTATTTATAAACGCGCAGAAAGGGGGACAGTAAACGCGGAAACTTTATGAATGGAAAAAACGAAGCGTAAATGCTCCCCGCCCCTAACATCGATAAATTTCATTTTGTCAGCAAAATAAAAGGAAAAGGTACCTTGCGCTTTGTATAATGTAGCAAATGCAGGTATAGATTGCGCTTTGTACTAACACTTCTATCGATTGCGTTTTGTATTATTATGCGATCGACTGCGCTTTGTACTTATGCAGCAATCGATTGCACTTTGTACGTATGCAGCTGTCGATTGAGCTTTGTACTACTGCAGTTATCTACTACACTTTGTACTAATGCAGCTATCTAATGCGCTTTGTACTAAATCAGTCAAAGATTGCGCTTTGTATTATTGATTGCGCTTTGTACTAATTCAGCTCAAGATTGCGCTTTGTATTAATGCAGCTATCTGCTGCGCTTTGTACTAATTCAGCTAAAGATTGCGCTTTGTACTAATTCAGTTGAAGATTGCACTTTGTATTAGTAACGAAGCTGTCGATTGCGTTTTGTACTATATCTGTTAAAGATTTCGCTTTGTATTAGTAACGCAGCTATTGATTGCGCTTTGTACTAATTCAGCTCAAGATTGCGCTTTGTATTAGTAACGCAGCTATCGATTACGCTTTGTACTAATTCAGCTCAAGATTGCGCTTTGTATTAGTAACGCAGCTATCGATTACGCTTTGTACTAATTCAGCTAATGCTTGCACTTTGTAGTAGTGACACAGCTATAGATTGCGCTTTGTACTAATTCAGTTAAAGATTGCGCTTTGTATTAGTAACGCAACTGTCGATTGCGTTTTGTACTATATCTGCTAAAGATTGTGGTTTGTATTAGTAACGCAGTTATCGATTGCGCTTTGTACTAATTCAGCTCAAGATTGCCCTTTGTATTAGTAACGCAGCTATCGATTACGCTTTGTACTAATTTAGCTAATGGTTGCACTTTGTAGTAGTAACGCAGCTATTAATTGCGCTTTGTACTAATTCAGCTATCGATTGCACTTTGTACTAATTCATTTAAAGATTGCGCTTTGTACTAATGCAACTACTATTACTCAAATAGATAAACTTTTAATACAACTTTATGAAGATGTATACGTTACAAGACTGTCATAATCAATCACAGTCGTTTAAAAGAGCCATTTAACAAGCATTGCCTAATTTTCCCAACATGTAATTATCAACAGGTAATTTAGGTTGTTTCGATTGATTAATCATATGTAGTGATGAGAGCAGAAGTGCGTGGCAGAGTGTGGTTTAGACGTATGTATGTATATACATTCTTCAGTTCTTTTTCAACAATGATCATTTAGTTTATTCTATTTTAAAACAGATAATTCATTTAATAAAGCGATGAAATATATATATACTTTTCTTGTTTTTCATTATTTTTAGTTGTTTTTCATACATTTTAAACAATCTAACACGAAAATTTTATGAAATGTTTTAATATTTTGGCATCGTGTTTATACGCGTATTTAATGCACGGTTCAAAGGACTCTGCACTCGCGAATGTTCGTCCAAAAGTCGGGCTATTCTACTCGGGCTAAAGTCCTTTGTCCCTTTTGTATTAAATACGCATATTAACACTCTGCCGTAACATTAATTTAAAGATTGATAGAAAATGTCATGGTCCGAGATTGATCGATCGCGTGGGTTTGATACATGATGCAAAGCCAGTTAAAGGTTTATGAATGTCAATTAATACAATGAAATGTCCGGTTAAAAATGAGAAAATGTTGGTCAGAGATTGATTAGGCATTGTGAGATATGTATAGAAAGTATCTGTCCCATGTTGATAAAATGTCAATTAGAGATTTGCAAAATGTCAGCCCGAGAATGATGAATTCTCTGTTTGTATTTAATGAAATGTCAGGCAGCACTTGTCAGTCCCAAAAATTTTAAGTGCGCGTCTAAAAGTAATGAAATGTCGGACATAATGAAATGTCAATTCGAGATTTATCAGTTTATTAAATGTCAGTCCGAGATTGAAAAAGCTTCGGTTGAAATTTATGAAATATCATACCAGGAATATTAAAAAAAGTCAGTCATTAAATTATAAGGTGGCCGTCTAAAAGTGATGAAATGTCGGTCAGAGGCGTAGACTAAAACTTTATCCGATCTTAATGAAGTTTCTCTCCGATATTGACACATGTCAAGTCGAAATTGATCAAATGTCAGTCCGAGATGCTCTGATCACGCATGCTCCCCATGGTCTGATGCTGATGCAATGACAATCCAAAGTAATGTAATGTCGTTTCAAGATTTAGTAACCATTCTTTCTATATCGTGGAAATATTATTTCGAGATTGATGCAGATTGATGGAATGACGGTCAGTTTCATATTGGATTTTAAGTTGAATTTGAGCCAACTTAATGTCAGACAATAGAATTAATCAACATTGTTGATTTTCACAATAAATACATTTACACATACCGAACAGCAGGAAGTCTGGTAGATTTTTCTACACTTAAACTTTTATCACATTGTTATTTGACAAGTGGATCCCAATACAGTTAATTATACCTTTCCCTGTAATTAATATGTATGATTAGTATAATTGTTGATCAACATTACTGACCCTCAATTGGAGAATAAATACCGAGGTAATCTCTCAGATAATCCTTTTCAGTATACCACTGAGAAGAGGAAAGTAAGGAACCATTACCCCGTGCCCAGGATCCTAGGGGCCCAGGTCATGATAGGGTCTGTAAAATTAAGGAGAATATGTGCATTAAACGGCAGTTCCCAAAAACAAACAAAAAACGGCAAAAACTCATGTTTGGCAGTAGCGAATAGGTGCAGTATAACGTGCGCAAAGGAGAGGGCATGCGAAACTAATTAATATGTAGACATATTTATCAGTAATTCTTTCGCCATGTGTTTATCTAATCACCATAGTAACTATCCTGTCTTATCTTTATCATCTACGTCATGAAAATTTGTGCAGGTATACACGTGTTTTGAAAACCAAAACCAGACAACTAAATATGACCAGATAACCTGGAAAATGTATGGTATTTTAAGGGGATCACCCCAAAAAAATTATTCAAATCAAAAATGAATTAATAAAAAATCGAATGATTACGTAGCACGCGACGGTATAGCAATTTTCTGGTTAATATGAGTATTTAAGTGACCTTTGCCCTCACGTCGTCTGTGGACTATGGAGGCATGAAGATTATCGATCTGTTGTGGATAATATATAAAATTCGCAGAAACGAGCGCCCTGTCCTGACTTTTCTGTCTAGTGCTCGTCTAAGTTTTTTGTAATTTTGCTGAATGCTTCTTTGAATGAAACTTTTCACACTATTCACCAGCTAATCATTCTGAGGACTTGGAATCTTTAGAGCTTTCCAGTGCCGCCTGTATTTTGGCGGACCAAAAAAAGTAAAATTACCATAAAACACAGACCCACAGGGGCAACAATCGGCGAAAAACCATGCTTGACAATTGCGAAAATTTAACTAAACATAGCTTGAAGACCTGTTTTGTTCCTTCGAATTTTTCGATCTATGAGGGGACACAAAAATGTAGTCTTCCTCGGAGCCTTGCGATTCTGTGGGCGACCCTAGAGCTTTGCTTATCCCATCGACCTTCTGAAAATTTATATGGCCCACTGATTTGGCAGTAAAATGTCATATAACCTTTAATCTGAACATGGATTCACCCTACTTCCCTCCCCTCCCCTCCCCCTACCCCCTCCCCCCACACACACACATACTTTCATAAATTTAAGCTAATAATACAATTGATAAGTTAATAAATTCATGTAAATAGTCCATCTAGTTTTACTGTAATGTTATAAACAGATGAAGAAATTTGCATATATGCAAAACACACGTATATCTTATAGACACGAACAGATGAAATACTATGTTATGGAAAATCAGGCTGCTCCGGTGTAATATGAAATTCTGTCTCTTTACACCGTGGCAACATACATGACGACGCTATTCTTTATCACAATCTATTTGCGTAAAAACAGTCAAGATTTGCGCACAGAAAGTTGGACAGTTGGAGGAGGGTACCGATTGTGGGGACCAACATCCTAAAATCCCATCAAGTAACAATTAGAAAAACATGGCAAAGATTTAAATATAAACAAATGTGTGATTGGGGGAAGGGGGCTAAGTGAGTGAAACGCCCTATTTATCCCTCTAATCCCGCCTATATGCGCAAATGTTTTTATCATTTTTACTAAAAAACAGCTTGTTTATTACAAAACTCATATCATTTCGTCCCTCTTTTCGCGTAGTGGCGAATGTCATTTGTGTAGTGACGAATGTCAAATTTGAAGTTATTGATCCCGCATAGTGACAAATGTTCGGAAAATTTTGAAGCATGATGAAATAAAAGTTGATAAACGTATTTAAAGCTTTATATATCATTAAAAAAGGAAAAAGCTAATCTTTTTACAATTGTACTTACAATAAATTTGTTTTAAGCAAAATCTTATTTCATGAAGCTTCAAAGACATTTGTCAGTAAACGGAAATAATGATCAAGTATTTCGCGCCAATTTTCGTTTCACCTAAACTCCTAAATAAGTCAGTATGCGGAAATACGATTTGTTATCAACGAATAAGATAATGTAACTCACCGTTCTTGCCTCTACAACGAATAGTTCGACCTTCGCAACGAGAACTGTAGTTCAAGATCAATAAAACTAACAAAAATCGTTTCCATTTTTCCAAGACAAAAAGAATTAGCTCCATTTTATATCAGTGCGCTGGAAATTTCACTCTCATCAGAAGACTAAACAAATAGTCAACTTTGCAAGTTTAAATATCGTATAATTTGCCTTGAGTAGTTCACGAAAGTGTCTTTTGTGATTTCTTTAAAAAAAAGAAGAAAGTAGGCATTTATCAGTAGATCAGTATACTAAGAAGATCCTTATTTGGCAATCGCACTATATACGCAGTCCACTTCGCCTAACAGTTGTCCTTTTATTCACGTCATGAAAAATAAAGACTGATTAGGCATCATTTCAAAGTTAATGATAGTAGTAAGAGTACGTACTGTTCCAATTTTAAAACGCCAATAAATATCAGTAATTGAAGACTAGAAGCATGTCGTAAAGAGAATCAGGGTCTTACGTTGTACCCAAAGTCATTAATATTTCTTCTATTCAAAGGGAGTTACAATTATCTCCTTTTTTGCTTTTTAGGTTCAACATCCATACAAGCTAAATTGCACGTTTTCCAAATACCATCACGTCGAAATATTTCAATCAAGCATGAAAAGTAGCACTTCATAAGTATTATTAATTTGGAGAAATATAGGTCGGCCTATACTCAATTCTTTTGATTTTGTTAAATGTTTTTCAAGTCTCCACGGTGACTTTATATTTGATCAGAGATTCGACAGCTTAAATGGATCAAATTTTTTATGTAACTTGTAAGTTTTCGTTTGCGGAAATGTTTTTTTTTTTCTTTAGAAGACAAAGAAAGTCTGCATTGATCAGTATACAGAGAAGATCCGTATTTGGTAATCGCACTACATCACGCAGTCGACTCCACACTTCGCCTAACAGTTGTCATTTTATTCACGTCAAAAAACAAAAACTAATTAGGTATCCTTTCATGGTAGTAAGACTACCTAATGTTCCAATTTCAAAACGCGAATGAATATTGGTAATTGAGAAGTAGAAGCACGTAGTAAACGTCATTAGGTCTTATGCTGGATCCAAGGTCATGAAATATTTGTTATCTTCAAAGTGAGTCACAGT
Organism: Chiridota heheva; assembly: GCA_020152595.1. Lineage (NCBI taxonomy): Eukaryota > Metazoa > Echinodermata > Holothuroidea > Apodida > Chiridotidae > Chiridota > Chiridota heheva. The sequence goes on from JAIGNY010002922.1 coordinate 26,297, forward strand.
TTTCTCCTTTTTTGCCTCATGAGTTCAGCATCTACACTATCAGACTATTCTATGCAAAAGTGCCCATTTACCAAATATCATCAAGCCGAAGTATTTCACTCAAGCATGAAAAGTATAACACTTTACATGTAGGCCTTATTCGTGGGAAAGTTTCTTTTATCACCTCTTGCCGGAATATTTCATTTGCTTGATTTTGTTAATCAGTTTATTAATTTTCTATTTTGTAGGTTAACATAGAGCTTCAAATACCTAAATATATATATATATTTTTATTTGTGATTGTAACACACGAGTGTAACCTCCAAATTCTAATAAGTTTCCGGAAATGTCTTTTGCATTAACTTTGTTTAGATTATAATGCCTAACTAATGAATGTTAGTTTGGCTTTACAATGCTTAGATAACTTCGGATTGGGTGCAATATGTCGGTGCTTTTAGTAAGACTGTAAGATTTGCATTTCATTCACATCTTGAGAAACTAAGAGACATCCAGTAACATATTTGTAATAACAAGAATACTTTACGCGTCCAACTTTTGAAAACTAGAATCATCTCAACAATGACATGATCAATTCTTTTTGTTTCTGATCAGGTAATCTGTCTTGAACGTGAGTCACACCAGCTCTTTGGTCACACTGAAGACGTGATCTCATTTCTGTTTTTTGCAATTAACATCTATCTTTCTATCTTGCATGATGCATTGCATGCTTAGTAATTAATATCCAAAGGCGGGATATGTGATTCAAAAAAGGAAAGCAACGCCTCGATTAAAAAAAATAATAGTAATTCCTAAAAAAAGACTTATTCCTCACCCGCTTAAGGGAGCACTTTTGTTTGTAGATTTTCTCTATCAAGTTTCCTTTTCATAGCTGAACAAAATTTTAACAGCTTTAATCTTTGGATATATCAGGTGAATCTGTTTGGGAGGAAGGAAGATTTTAAAAATTTCTAAAACGAAAACCGAAGATGGAAGACTTCGAAAATCTCTAAAACGAAACCCTTTACAATCTAACAACAAATATGGAAGACCACAAAAAAAAAAAAAAAAAAAAATCTTTAGGTAATTACTTATTTAGAAAGAGACTTAATCAATTTTTCAACATTGTCGAACTTCATCATTTTGTTTCCATAATGATTGTAATTTTCGAGAAAAAACTTGGTAAATTTCAACATTTTTTTATCACCTGAGAGTAGGCAATGACCATTTTAAAACTGTTTTCCAACATTTCGTAAGTAGTTAATGTTTAACTTCTTTTTCCCCATTGTAATTTTCGAAAGAAAAAAAAAATATTTCAACATTTTGTATCTATTGCAAATGTCTAAAACAAAATAGAATCCGCAAGGAAGACCGTAAAAATAAACTAACTTCGAAAATGTTGAAGTTTGTTTTCTCGAAAATTAGAAAGGGAAAATGAAATGTTAAGTATTTATAAAATCTTTTTTCTCGAAAATTACAATCATCATGGAAAAATGCGAAAGAATAGGAAAGTTAATAAAGTCCGACAATGTTGAAAAATTGATTAAGTCTCTTTCTGTATAAGTAATTACAATAGGAAAATATTTATTTTGTGGTTTTCCATTTTCGGTCTTCGTTTTAGACATTTTTGAACTTTCCATTTTCGGTCTTCCTTTTAAAGATTTTTAAAGTCTTCCATCTTCGTTTTTGAGTTCTTTGTTTTAGACTTTAGTTTGTACTTCTTTGAATTTAAAAAAAAAAAAAAGCAATTATGAGAGGAGGAAATGGAAACCGAAAGCGAGCCATGTCATTAGAGGTGAAAGACCTTGATCAGTTTACGCTCCCGATTGGGAGATCCCCTGATTGGGAGAACGAGACATGCGCAATGACCATAATTTGATTTGTTGCTAATACTTGTAAAAAGTTCAGCCGTTAACTATTATTTCTTTTTGCTTGTCAATTTTTGTAATTAAAAAGTTGTATACTTTGTAAATGATATTGGAATTAATATTTCTGCATAATTTAAGCTTTTTGCTGGTGAATGAAATGTTAAAATCTGCTATTCAAAAAATATTGAAATTAATTTTTAAAGATTACGTTAAAATTCCCTGGTGAAAGTCAACTTTGTGCTGGTGAAAATAATTTCATCGTTCTGTTACACCAAATACAATTTGAATATATCGTATGCATTTTTCCTACTTTTAACTTGAACCTATTTAACCGGTATGTATTTGTTTTGAGCGATTTGAATTTGGAGAGATACATTGTGGTTTATAATGACAAAAATCTCCCAATCGAGAGATCTTCCGTTGGGGAATGTGGACCGGACTGTTGATCACATTTAAATTCTGACAGGTAAGTTCAGGGATGTAACCAGAAAGGGGGAGTGAACTCTTGTCATTTTTTTTTTTTTGTGCACCGGACCCAAAGAGATTATCTATACACTTACGGGACTAATCTCTCCCATGGGGAGGGAAAATAAGTGTGTGGGGAGGGGGGGGGGGTGCATGGACTCTTTTTTTACCCTAAAAAAAAAAAAAAAAAAAACTTTTGTTTTACCTGTTCTCTCAAGGGTTTGAAACCGGAGGAAAATTGACTGATTCTTCGAAAAAAGTACCAAATTTTTCAAATAATTTGCAATAAGAGAAACTCAGAAGTCCATACATGCCATTAGGCCGCTCAGAAAATTAATATTCAGCAAGGGGGATGACCGCTCCCACTGCTCCACCTGGCTACGTCCCTGGGTAAGTTGCACTATGTTGTTGGTCCGCGGGACCTGTACTTTTTTTATTTCATGGATGATAAAATATTGTTCATATTTTTTGTTTCTAGGAGAAACTCCCCTCCCCTTGCTATGTGCACTCTCCCCTTCTCCCTCCCCCCAAAAAGAAGGAAACTTTAAGGGAAAAGTCGGAAGTTTTAAGGTAAATCTTCGAAAATTCGAATCATTGACTTATTTAATAATGAAAACGTAATAGTCCAGATTTTAAGAGAAAATCAAAATGTTTTGTTGAAACAATTTTTTGTTTTTTTGTTCGGAGATGATAAACATTTGGGAGACCCACCAGGAATTAAACCAAGGACGCAAGATTGTCAAGCTGATGATATGACCACTAAGGTTTATTAATTGCTTACACTTATAGATAATTAAACAGCCATAGATCATCTGCCTATGATAATCAACCCATGAACGAATCGTCTGTATGAAAGAAAGAATTGCATAATAGATACATTTATCTGTAACTTCGGGAATTTGTAACTGCATAGAAAAGTTTTAATAGATATACGTTTCGACAGGTGGAAGGCATTGAGCATATTGAAAAAGCAATGGATATTCATTGCACTTCAGGGATATGTGTGGAGTCATAAAATATAGCGGGTGTTTTACTCTAAGCTGTGCGGGCGCTTAATTTTAGGCTGTGCGCGGCTCAATTCCAAGCTGTGTGGGAGGTAATTCCAAGTTGCTGTGGGGACTCAATACCTAATTGCCATGGAGATTTAATTCCAAGCTGTGTGTGGGGCTTAATTCCAACAGATATCATTTCTATAACAAATCTCAGATTCCAAGCTGTGGGGGAGAAGGGAGGGGGGGGGGGGTGCCTAATTTCGAGCTCCTCGATGCGGGAGCTTGAATCCAAGCTCAGTGTGGGGGCTTAATTCCAAGCTTGGTGCAAATGAAAATAACTACATAGAAAGGGAGCATGTGGTATACATGTCAATTTCGCCTAAACAGAAAAGTCTTTGAAAGTTTTCTTTTACTATTCTGTTTTCCCTTTCTGTTCTTTAATTACACTGACTATTGAAGATGACTAATCTAATTTCATATAAGCACTGGTCAATCATCCTCCGGGTGACACTCTCAATGGGTGACAAGCTATGCACAATATAGTCCCCTTTACAGGCAATAAGTACTAAACTGCAAAAACAATCCACATTAAAAGCATAACAAAACGGACACAGCTCTTTTTCAAGATTTTAATTTCATCTATTGCTTTATTTACATTTTTTTGATATAATGATCTTAATCAAATGTATCTAGGCCAGACAGATCAATGAAGCAGTGAGAGTGAGTCAATCACCTACTTACCGGCACTCAAATTTGACAAGGTCACCTACAATGGTTGTACCGTAATTTGACAGTCACCTACAATGGTCGTACCGTAATTTGACAAGGTCACCTTCAATGGTTGTACCATAATTTTCCCAATGGGGATGGGGTGGGAAGGCTAAAATATTCCATAACACTCTTACCATCATTCAACATTTTTGTTATTATTCCCCTTACAGAAAAAAGAAGAAAGGATGATGGTGGCTAAAAATGTATATCACAACCTGATCAGCATTCTACATGTATTGTATTGATGATGGCAAGACTAGATTTTCCTATGTAGCTAATCCATGCACCTTAAAATATTCTCCTCCGTGGAAAAAGAGGTTACATTTAAAAATGATAAATGATTTAAAAAAAACTTATTACGTTGCATAGTTATTGAAATACTAATCAAAACAAACAAAAGATGAATAATCTTTGAAGTATATGGACAGGTAAATGAATCAAAGTTTGTATCATTTTCAGCATGGACAAAGTGATGATGTATGAGCAGGAACAAAATTCTTTATATTTCTTTCCTAAATTTCAAATATAAAATGTTCTTAAATTGCATTCTAGTGCTAAATATGGGTCACGATTATAATAATATCAAATTTTCTGTTCACTATAGCCAACTTCTCCAATCCAAAATAATTTGGGGAAGGACAGAAAAACAGTAAGTTATGAAAATTATCTGTAGTTGTCCCATACTATGGTTGCAACACTTTATGCTCATTAGGTATCTAAGTATTAAAATAAAACGGATCATTTTCAACCGATTTTGATAGGACTTGTTGTCGTCTTCATGGACAGTCCAGGAGATTCTCCTGAAGCTGAACTGACAAAAATCCTTTCAGGGTGTTATTGCAATCCTAGGCCGCAATAAAAATGTGTCCTAAACACTCGATCATTAACAGAAATCTGGTCGAGTGATCACATTACGTACCCCCGCTTCCAATTTGCATTACTTGCTTACTCGCGCTTTATATTATAGAATAGTTTCAAGCTCCTGCGACGCAATTCACGCATAAGTGATTAAACTAACTTGAATGATTGTTAGGCATGTTATCGTGTCTGGAACTGATCCTATTATGCTGAAATGTTGATATTACTTTTGTGAGTTTTTCCAATTAGTGGAGGTGAGATGTTGCATGCATCATTAGACGACAGGTAAACGCCCAATTTGGACAACTTTTTAATGTGGCAGCTAGATCATCATGGTGACCCCTATCCCCTAGGGTCAGATAAATGATTGATTTCTTTGTTCCTTTTTGCCAAACTTTGCAGCATTTTTCTAACAACATTCTATAAAGAAAGTTACAACCACTTTACAAGTCCTTTCCAACATTGACAATACAAATACAACCTTGTAATACAACACAACCTTGTTTTAGACATTCGCTCTCTGTAGTTGATATTGCATACATGTAATCTTATTAACCAAACTGACCTTACCAGGATTAATTAATAAATAACCAGAAAGCAAATATGGCATTAAGGTGCCGATGCCCACTAATATATTAAAGTAGAGCATTGTCTTTAAGTTGTATCGTATCGATGAATGAGGCCTCCTAAAATAACGAATTAATTAAGTGAGTGGTCAAGCATGTTTATCTTACATAGAAGAGGACTTTTAACAGAAACAAAATGGTGAAGAAAATATGCAAAGGGTTTAATAGAAACAAAATGATTAAGAAAATGCTCCGTGGAGGAGATATTCAGGTTTAAAGCTCTTGTCTTATCTGTGTAGAAATAACTATTGTAGTAAGTCTACTATGGAAGGTTGGCACCCTAATCCTCACATTCTAAACAATTGTTAATGTATTTTGAAGACAATTGATTTAACTTTCTTTAGGTGATAAATTATAATTATCCTGATTAGATTTTGTTTTACTACTTAGTTACATATCCAAGCCACAAAATTTTAGGACATAACATGATCAAATTCATAATATCTTTCAGTGATCCGAGGATGTGATGTCACAACTCGTCTAATTTCAGTCGTTTCTACACATATGATACTTAACTTTAAACTTACAAATCTCCTTAACGAAATAAGAATCCTTTAAAGGATTAGTTCAGGGGTCAAGCATGTCCATCTTATATGAAAGAGGACTTAAAAACCAATGGTGAAAGAAAGTATTCAAAAATCTTATTCCGTTAAGGAGATATTTAAGTTCAAAGTTTGGCATCATTTGTGTAGCAACAACTGAAATCAGACTAGTTGTGATGGCATAGCCCCAGAATCCTTAGTCTTTATATATTGTATTATATTTTGTCCTTTTGATTTTGTGGCTTAAAAACCATTGGATATGTCCGGAAGGTGGTAAAACATAATAAGGTAAGGGTAATTATAATTTACCACCTGAAGAACATTCTAGGAAAATAATTTAAATAGTGAAAAAATTAAATAAACTTTCTTTAAAATACATTAACAATTGTTAAGAACGTGTAGACTTACTACACCAGTCATTTCTACACAGATAAGACTAGAGCTATCAACTTGAATATCTCCTTGATGGAAGAAGATTTGTTAACCATTTTGTTTCTTTTGAAGTCCTTCTTTATATCAGATGGACATGCTTAAACCACTGAAGTAATACTTTAAATGAATCCTTTCAATGATACATGCAGTGGTCAGGCATGTTTATCCTATATAAAGGCAATGAAAGGAGCAAAATTATGAAAACGCTGTTCACAAATCTTGTCTGATTTGTGTATAAATGACTGAAATCAAAGAACGGTTATGACATCACATCCTCACATTACTCAAAACACCTTGTGTATATTATTGAAACATCTTAGCGACTTATGCAGTAATTGAATTTTCTCAGGAGAAAACTATAACAGAATTTTGTCAAGTGTGAAAAATTACTGTATGAGTGAAAATTTAAGAATTGCATCAAAGATTTTTAGCGGTCTACCCTTTTAAAAACTTTGAATAGATCAAACTTTTTCTCAGTCATAATTTAAAAACTAAATCTGTTACTTTTAAAAATCTGAAAACTTGTTTTACTAATAATTCACTGATCTCTTTCAAATAGAAATTCTGTCCCCTTATTTGCATAAATAGTCGAGAATTATATAAGCAACTAGGTCGGTGGAATTATAATCAGCCTTGCACTTAAATTTTGTTTAAGGATTAGTTCAGGGGTCAAGCAAGTGGTGAAGAAAGCATTCAAAAATCTTATTCCGTTAAGGAGATATTCAAGTTTAAAGCTGTGTCTTATCTGCGTATAAATGACTGGTGTAGTAAGTCTACTATGGAAAGTTGACAATCTTCACATTCTTAACAATTGTTAATGTATTTTAAAGAAAGTGTATTTAATTTTTCCACTATTTAAATTATTTTCCCTCAAACTTTTTTCTGGTGGTGTATTATAAATACCCTTCCTAGATTCAGTTTGACTACTTTTTTTACATTTTAAGCCACAGAATCGCAGAACAAAATATGATAAAATACATAAATACTCTAAGGAATTTGAGGCTATGACATCACAACTAGTCGTTTTTATACAAATGATAACAAACTTCCAACTTAGATATCTCCTTAACGGAATAAAATTTTTGAATGCTTTCTTCACTATTTTGTTTCTTTTGAAGACCTCTTTTATATAAGATGGACTTGCTTGATCCCTGAACTAATCCTTTAATCGTTAACATAAAAAACTTACATGACTGTTCATAAACCCGGAAAACATAGTTCTCTCACCTCATACAGTCTACGTTATTACTTTCATTAATTTTGATTACAACCACTTTATATGAACAGAGAAAAACCTCCAAAGGCTTCAAGGGCACTTGCTAAACCTGCCTTATTAGTCCTGCAGCGTTAATATCCGGCTCATTTGTACAACTGAACGCAAGTAAACCTTGACGTAATTGTTTGTGTGATTGATTGATTGATAAACATGTTAGAAGTCAACAGTAGTGTTGCAACCAGTACATGTTAGGAGTCAAGAGTAGTGTTGCAACCAGTACAAACATGTTACGAGTCAAGAGTGTGTTGCAACCAGTACAAACATGTTACGAGTCAACAGTATTGTTGCAACCAGTACAAACATGTTACGAGTCAAGAGTAGTGTTGCAACCAGTACAAACATGTTAGAAGTCAACAGTAGTGTTGCAACCAGTACATGTTAGGAGTCAACAGTAGTGTTGCAACCAGTACAAACATGTTACGAGTCAAGAGTGTGTTGCAACCAGTACAAACATGTTAGGAGTCAACAGTATTGTTGCAACCAGTACAAACATGTTACGAGTCAACAGTAGTGTTGCAACCAGTACAAACATGTTAGAAGTCAACAGTAGTGTTGCAACCAGTACATGTTAGGAGTCCAGAGTAGTGTTGCAACCAGTACAAACATGTTACGAGTCAACAGTAGTGTTGCAACCAGTTTAAACATGTTAGGGGTCAACAGTAATGTTGCAACCAGTACAAACATGATAGGAGTCAACAGTAGTGTTGCAACCAGTACAAACATGTTAGGAGTCAACAGTGTGTTGCAACCAGTACAAACATGTTAGGAGTTAACAGTAGTGTTGCAACCAGTTTAAACATGTTAGGGGTCAACAGTAGTGTTGCAACCAGTACAAACATGTTAGGAGTCAAGAGTGTGTTGCAACCAGTACAAACATGTTAGGAGTCAACAGTATTGTTGCAACCAGCACAAACATGTTATGAGTCAACAGTAGTGTTGCAACCAGTTTAAACATGTTAGGGGTCAACAGTAGTGTTGCAACCAGTACAAACATGTTAGGAGTCAGCAGTAGTGGTGCAACCAGTACAAACATGTTAGGAGTCAACAGTAGTGTTGCAACTAGTACAAACATCTTAGGAGTCAACAGTAGTGTTGCAACCAGTACAAACATGTTAGGAGTCAATAGTAGTGTTGCAACTAGTACAAACATCTTAGGAGTCAACAGTAGTGTTGCAACCAGTACAAACATGTTAGGAGTCAACAGTAGTGTTGCAACCAGTACAAACATATTAGGAGTCAACAGTATTGTTGCAACCAGTACAAACATATTAGGAGTCAACAGTGGTGTTGCAACCAGTACAAACATGTTAGGAGTCAACAGTAGTGTTGCAACCAGTACAAACATAATAGGAGTCAACAGTAGTGTTGCAACCAGTACAAACATGTTAGGAGTCAACAGTGTGTTGCAACCAGTACAAACATGTTAGGAGTCAAAAGTAGTGTTGCAACCAGTACAAACATGTTAGGGGTCAACAGTAGTGTTGCAACCAGTACAAACATGTTAGGAGTCAACAGTAGTGTTGTAACCAGTACAAACATGTAAGGAGTCAACAGTAGTGTTGCAACCAGTACAAACATGTAAGAAGTCAACAGTAGTGTTGCAACCAGTACAAACATGTTAGGAGTCAACAGTAGCGTTGCAACCAGTACAAACATGTTAGGAGTCAACAGTATTGTTGCAACCAGTACAAACATGTTAGGAGTCAACAGTAGTCTTGCAACCAGTACAAACATATTAGGAGTCAACAGTATTGTTGCAACCAGTACAAACATATTAGGAGTCAACAGTGGTGTTGCAACCAGTACAAACATGTTAGGAGTCAACAGTAGTGTTGCAACCAGTACAAACATAATAGGAGTCAACAGTAGTGTTGCAACCAGTACAAACATGTTAGGAGTCAACAGTGTGTTGCAACCAGTACAAACATGTTAGGAGTCAAAAGTAGTGTTGCAACCAGTACAAACATGTTAGGGGTCAACAGTAGTGTTGCAACCAGTACAAACATGTTAGGAGTCAACAGTAGTGTTGTAACCAGTACAAACATGTAAGGAGTCAACAGTAGTGTTGCAACCAGTACAAACATGTAAGAAGTCAACAGTAGTGTTGCAACCAGTACAAACATGTTAGGAGTCAACAGTAGTGTTGCAACCAGTACAAACATGTTAGGAGTCAACAGTATTGTTGCAACCAGTACAAACATGTTAAACAAGTATATCATCAAAAGTAAATGAAAATAAATTACGTATATCTGAGGGCTTAACGGCACCATGACAACAAGGGTACAAATTGTACCTGAGAGGTTAGATCATTCCAGAGGTATATATCTGTAATTTGTTTTGTAAACATATCTTTCTCTTACAAGTCTAAGAATCTGGAATCAGTTACCTCAAAGTAATTCAATCCTTCAAAATTTTACAGAAATTCTTGAAAACTCATCTATTGCAACGTATGATCAAAACTGATGCCTTTCAGCTCTGTAAAACAAATGAGTGTTTTAGCACACACTACGAATGCCAGTAATCAACTGACTGATCGATTAATTTTACTATTCATTAAGCTTAAAATAACAAGAACTGTCAGAAGGACAGTCTGCTCGACTATTCAAAGCTAGTAAAGAGAATGGGCTAATAGAGGGAAGTATATAGGGTAGTAAGGGCAGATGTTTTCAAATTACTTGAACTTTAAAAGATGCACTTACATTTTCATTTGCTTTGTGAATTTTCACATTTTACTACAAGCTTCAAAAAATCTTTAAGATTTCCCAGATATTTTAAGACAAAAAGCGCAAGGTTACCTCATGTATGCAGTAACTCAGAAAACATGTAAAAGTTAGTAAATAACTATAACACCTCTTTTGGTTCTATCAATTGAATAACAAAAGAGAAGAGGCCCTAACTTGCCATTGTCAATGAAAGAATGTCATTAACCGTTTCTAATCTGTACCCTCCCCCAACCCCTACACATTCCCAGAACTACATCTTGGATTGTAACACAGCTTCCAATTTAAGAAAATATGTGTGTCAAGCAAAGTCAAGCAACATGAAAAATGTACAATAACATTAAAGCAAAATTCTGCACAACAATATTGCTTAACGTATGACAAACTAGACATTGGAAACGATACAAATCCCCTCACCACTAATGATGCATATTCCAGACTGTCCCACATTCCAACCTGTCTCAAAGGTCATCCCATGCCTGTACTCCTTGCAATCACACCTGAAAACCAGATATATACTGAATGTCATTCCACCACTTGCATGACCCACATGCCATCACAACTGAAATCCAGATGACACCCACCACATGCCAATCCACCCTGTTCTGCATGCTGACCCACCCTGTTCCACATGCCAACCCACCCTGTTCCACATGCCAACCCACCCTGTTACACATGCCAACCCACCCTGTTATACATGCCAATCCACCCTGTTCTATATGCCAACCCACCCTCCTGCCAACGCATCCTGACCCACATCCCATCCCACCTTGCCCTACATACAATTCCACCCTGTCCCACATAAAATCCCACCCTCATCCTAATTCCTTCAGCTACTTTATTATCATATGATCATCTACCCCATATTCCACTCATTGTTTATATTTCCTAAACCCCTAGTTCAAAATTCTTTAGAAGCAGGGAAACTTTTATTTGCTTCTTTATTCATGGCAAGACAACAATTTTGCTTCCTATTTATATCATGTCAATATCATAACAAAACTAGAAATGTGAAGTAAGCAAGTCTTTTGATCTCAGGTCAAATATTTTTGATCTCAGGTCAAACATTTTGCAGTAGTCTATTTTTATGCAAATAAGCTAATTAATATGCACACTATACCTGCAGTGGCAATTGTTACAGAGGGGTTGGGGGGAACCAATAAGTGTGAACAATGCTCTTCACATATTTTATCATTTGACTGTATCAATTTGAAGTTCCATAAGGTTTGATCATTTGCTTAGGCAAGATCACCACACCCACTTTAATTCAAGAGATACCACAGATACAAATATTTTCATTGCTATGCAAATAAGCTAATTAGTATGCACACATAACCCCACCAAACATGTTCAATGCCCTCTACCACTGTACTAAGTTATTATCTCAGGTTTATTATTTGGTATAAAAGTCTGTTATGCAAATACCCTAATTAATATGCACATTACACCTCACCATAGACAAAACTCTTCACATATATAATCATTTGTGTAAACAAAATCCCACTTCTGCTTTAATTTAAGACATATCATAGATACAAATATCTTTTATTGTTATGCAAATAAGCTAATTAGTATGCACTCACATTACCCCCAATCATGCTTATTTGACCAGTACCCATGTCCTTTACCCCTGTGCCAAGTTATATGAATGTACACCAGTTATATGAATGTACACCAGTCATAGCTTAAGTTCTTCGCTCATGTTAAACATTTCATACGAAAGTCTATTATTATTCAAATAAGCTAATTAATATACACACTTCACGTCGCCATTAGGTGTAGACAATACTCTTCACATATATGATCATTTGTGCCAACAAAATCCACACATCCACTTTGATTTAAGAGATATCATAGATACCAATAATTTCATTGTTATGCAAATAAGGTACTTAGTAAGTGCACACAACCCTAATCATGCTCATTTGTACAGTGCCCCTATGCCAATTTACATGAACGTACACCATTCATAACTTAAGTCATGGAAACTTTAACCGAAAGTTTACCCTGAAAAATATTTCATAGTTATGCAAATAAGCTAATTAGTATGCACACACAACCTCCAAATCATGCTCATTTGATCAGTACTAATGTCCTCTACCCCTATGCCAAGTCACATGAATGTACACCATTCATAACTTAAGTTATGAAAACCTTAACCAAAACTTTAACAGGACGCCAACGCCGATGCCGGGGGTAGTAGAATAGCTCTACTTTTCTTGTAAAAGTTGAGCTAAACATTGTTTGTTTGCCCTTTCTTGTGGCAAATTGTAAGGGAGGGGTGGGCAGAAAATTTGTATTTATTTGTTTCATTTTGGACCTTGGACCTTTGGATCTTGGACTGTCTTCATCAACAAGCAAATAAAGAAGTTAATAGCAATCAATCGACACAAGAGTGTTGCTTTTTCTGGTCTATAAAGACCGTTATTACAATGATGACCGACATCTTTTCTCTATGATTAAAATCCGATCAAAGGCTGGCAAATTCTAAGTCTTTGCCATGTCTCCAATAAAATTGTTGCTGGAATAAACTTTCTAATTTCTTTCAGTGATTAAGCTTTAGGAAAGAAATTTCTTAAAAGAAATACATAAAGATGTTTGGCTGTCTGCACAGTTATACATCACAAATTTCACATGAATTAAAAGTTGATCAAACTTAGATCACCCAGAACTCAAAAAATAAAAGTGCTTTTTGCAACCGATCTGCTCAGATTACAAAATTCTGTCAAACAATATGGATATTGCTACATGTGCATAGATCTTTAATACAACATGTAAAACTACTTGTTCCAACTAAAAGTGTACAAAGGATGGTGTTGCTTAAGGTCATGCATTAGGTCAAGGTCATATGTCAGGCCAAGGTCATATGTCAGGCCAAGGTCATGGAAATACAAACAAATGTAAGATTTACTAAGTAAATTGTGCCATTATTTAAAAAAAGGCATGAGGATAAAATTCTCCACTCATAGGTCAGTGAATATCACAACAAGAGAGATGACAGACATTTTCAAATAAAAAGACATAATTTCCAAAATTTTGGAACATATCATAACCAATTAAAAGATAAAAAAAGAAATCAGTGATATTTTTTTCACTTTCAAAATAACATAGATCAAATTACCTCAGTAAAACATGAAATAGAAAATAAATAATTTTTTCTTTCAGTGATAAAAGTGAAAAAAAATCACATAATTTGAAATCTATTTCTTTTTTTTTGATTGACAAGTGAACAACACATGATGTGACTTGTTACAACAAAGCGGTTTATTGTTAACATGAAATTAATTTTATGTCTGAACCTTTACATACATAAAACAATAAGAAAATTACTAGTGATTTGTATGTTTTAAAAAAGACAGAAAGAGATGCCTTCCCATTCTTACATATCCTGACCCAGTCTTTTTTCATGACGAAAATAAAAAAAAAGTGTTTGTTTACACTTTTCACACTGACATTTCCACTGAGGGTTTTGCCTTCTTGAGGAAACACAAAAAGCATGGTCGATGATGATGTCTCCATGCACCACACGATAATCAATCATAGGTTTTGCCTTCTTGAGGAAACACAAAAAGGATGGTCGATGATGATGTCTCCATGGAGGTGTTTGCCTTCTTGAGGAAACACAAAAAGGATGGTCGATGATGATGTCTCCATGCACCACATGATAATCAATCATAGTAAAACTGCTCCTCTAGGAAATATAACTATTCATGACTTTTGAGACATCTCGTCTGCTGTAACATGATTCTTTCTGGCAGCGCTGCTTCCTTTCACTATCTTATATGGTTAAAAAGATTCAAAACCGACTTTGTTTCCTGCAAAAAAAAAAAAACGAAGTAATTATGCACCACATGGATGACAAGATTGACACCTGATAATTATCTCATGGCAAAATTTAGCTGCTAACCATTACTCTACCAGGGCTTTGAAAAATGCGAGCCCAATTTTTGTAACTCTTTTTTTTTTCATATGCATTTTTGACAACCTTCCTTTCATTACAAGTTTGGCTGGAATGGAAGCTAAGATATTATTCATCTTTTGAGTAATAAAAGCCAAATTAGGAAATATTGGACAAAAATATGCAAATTAAGCAATTTTTGGTTAAATTTGTCAACAAATGGCCAATCTTTGCACAAGTATAACTTCTTGTCAATATTGAAGACAGAAATTTGGGTCATATATTTAGATTCGTTATACAATTTCCTTTCCAATGATGCTAATCTAGCAAGGATCATGACAGTGTTGATGATGTCAATATGGATGTTGATGATTTAAATGTTTATGATGATGAAATCAATGTTATGATGACCATAATGATGCCAATGATGACTATTATCATAATGGTGATGATCACTGCAATGATTATGATAACAATAGCATGCATTTATCTAGAAACTTCTTTTTATTCTATTAAAAGGCCTCAATGCACTGTAACAATTAACCTCTTAAACAGTGCAAAAAATTAACAAAAGAGAATATAATGAATACTCGACAGATGCAAATTGCAGATCATTTATTCCATTGAAAAGATGAAGCAGAAATGAAGGTTCTGACATCATAATTGCAATGAATATAATGTTTTAATAAATAATAATAAATAAGATGGGAATAATTCAAATAATTCTTTTAGCAATAGTTCCATTATTTTCCCAGCAACTGCAATATACTGCACACTTCCAACTTACTTTTGTTGATCTGGATTTGCTAAAGACATTCCAAAATCTCAGGGTTTCATCCCCTGCTCCCGTAACAATTGCCTCTCCATCTGGTGACACAGCCTGAACATGGGCAAACAAATTGATAGAGAATGCAATAAGAAATTGCAGACAATGGAGTGATGATTGATGGCTTGTCACAAAATGTCATGTCACAAAATTTCAAATTTGTTATTTAAATGTCTCAAATGTCACATAATTTTTGGAACTTTTTGCACAGAATGTCACATCAGTTCTACCTTTGTCACATTTGATTGACATAGATTCACACATCATGACCAGTTGACCAGTGATACTCATTCAAAGGATCATTTAGTTATGTCTACTCCATGAAAAATAGAATCCACCACTAAAATGCAACATCAAATTACCAATGAGTGTGAGTGAAGGGGTAAAACATGTCACAAAATGTCAGACAAATTTTAATACATCTATTTATGTTCGTTTTGTCACAATTTTCAAAATGTCACAGAATGTCACAGATTTTTGGACAATGAAATTTTGTCACAAAATGTCATTATGTCACAAACGCTCCATTCTGTGAAATTGGGAATGGGCAAAATCAAAAGAAGAATGTCATTAAGATTACCTTAATAAATATATTTATAAAGGGAATTTCATCTCAAAAAAATTCCTTGATCTGTTCCCAATAGAGGGATTTCATCACGTGTCTCTAACTCATCTGGAAGCCATTTTGCCGGGCAAGCGTCGTTGCGTTTCACGCGTCTTCACACAGCTCAGTCACATCACACGTACAACAAACATACCAGTTCAACGAGTTTTAATGTTTTTGTTGGATTGTGGTAATTTTACTTCATATTTTCCTAACGTTTTATATTTTTACTGGGTATATGAAGAGTAACTTTTACGTGAACGCCATCTGATTGTTCATTATAGGCAGACAAAGCCTACATGCATGGCATAAAGTGCTTACTGCAAATCCTATACCGAAGGTTGAAAAACTTTGCATCATACAGCAGAAACCCACTTCGAACGTCGCGATCAGGATCAGATGGAAATCAAGAAAACGTCTTCCCAGGCACACGTCTATTAGTGCAACCAACTGGCACAGCACGATTCTGGCATAATTATCTTACAAAAAATTATCTTATATAACAACATGCAAGCGTTTGTAAGTCTAAATAAATAAGTGTACAGCAGACGGTCGTTCTCGCCCTGCAAAATGGCGATATAAACAAAGTCACGTGACCTCATGACGTCAGCTGAAACACCCTAATACAACCGTTAAATACTAGTAATGTCACTTCCGCTTCAGTCATTGATTAGCTTGTAGTGTATTTTCATCTCAACATGACATCTGACCTAAAACAATTTCAATTAATTTTTTGGTTTGGTTTGCAATTTGTTGATTTGACATTCTGAGGGGTGCCATAACCCCCTCCCCTGCCACTCCAATCCACCCCTGTTGGCAAGTACTGATAAAGGTCTAATTGAGGTTCTAGTAGAAAACAATTTAACTTCTTTTAAAGAAACTTTACTTCACCCTTGGTCCACAAACACTACACAAACTACCTGCAAGGCAAAATGTTTCAAGAATACACATTAAATTTTATACTTCTTTTCAAATTGCTGAGGAATTAAACACACAATAATGAACAAAGAAAATGATAAGAAATGAATCATAACCAGATACCAGACTCTAAAGACCTTTTCAAACCGAGTTTACTCCAACATTATTTCTTCCGTACTTCAACCAATCAACTACTGGGGGAATTTTCCCTTTGTTAAAAGATGCAGGTTTGAAAAACAAAATGTAAGAAACAATTTGCATGCTTATTTCCTTAATGCATACCACACGTATGATACTTGTGTTTGAAAGTGTTTTTTTAAATGCTTGGTCAGGGTTTGCACTAGCTTTGGATTTTGGAAGGGAAATTCCCTCTTTCAAAATTTTAGAATTTTGGTAGGGATTTTAGAATTTTGGTAGGGAATTTCTCCCATGCGTTTTCTTTTTGGAGGTATATTAGAAATTTATTAAGTCGTTAATTTATCAAATAAATAATAAGACCTGACTGTCTGTCAACAAATGTGCCTCTGCAAGATCTTCGTTCATAAAAATTTACCAAATTTACAGTCGCTTTATAAACAAATTTTCATCACTAATATATTGATTGTATACAGTGCAGGACATCGTAGTTAGAGAAAACAACTGTAGTTGGAGACTAGTTACAAATTTCACCACCTACATTGAGGCCTTGGTCACGCTTCGTTGGATAAATTTAGGTATGTAAGGGATCCACTGTTCATAACTTCCAAGTTATAAAAATTAATTTACCAATAAAAATAACCTTTTACTTTTTTTTGTACTTGAAGATAAAACTCTTCTTAAATTATATTTAATTCCGTAAATTGCATACCTATTTCATGTCTAATCCTAAAATTCAAATCGTTAATTCGAGGTCTAATGTTATCACTGATTGCTTAGCTCGGATTTGAACAATTGTCTTAGCCAGCAGCTCTTGGTAGGTGTGCGCAACCATCCCGCATTGCTTCTAATTTTGTGGGGTATTGTAAGAACTAATTGCGATAATGCTGCTAAGGCAAACCCTGTGCTTTGTCCCATACTGTGCGTGAATTGGACAATAAGATTCCCCATTAGACATGTGAATTTCAGCCAGGTGACATTATTTTATTTAGTTTCCAGAAATTGCTAAATCTGATATAAAAAAGTCTATAAAGATGACCAGTATGCCTTACAACTAAAAAGAAATGAATTATATTTTGACATCTAAGATATAAGACTCTGTATGTAAGACCAGTATGCTTAGCAACTACAAAGAAATGAATTATACTTTCGACTCACCAGATATAAGACTCTGTACGTATGACCAGTAAGCTTGGCAACTTGCACCAGTGATGGGTACTTCCAAACTAAGATCTGATTTTGAGAGTACCCATGCGTACTCACCTGACAAATTGAAAGAAAATAGAAAATAATCAGTGTGTTGGAAGATTATCAATAATTAACGATTAATATTGAGGCAGAGTGTTTATATAAGTATTTACTTTGGCCCGAATAGAATGACCTGACTTTAGGAGGGTTATTCACAAGTGCGGTCCTTTGAAGCATGCATTAAATACGCATATAGTCACGATGCCAAAACATTTCTCTCTTCTTTTTTTTTTTAAATTTCCCTTAGGTCGCCTAAAATGCATAAAAAACAAAAAAGAATGAAAAACGAGAAAAGTTTACATAATTTTTTTCGCTTTGTTAAGAAATTCACCTGTTGTAAAAATGGACTACACCAAATACTCAGGTCATGCATTACGGGAAAATAATGCAAGAGTCATGACAATGTAAATACTCCATAGAAATTTGATAATAAAATTATCAATAATACACGATTGTTACCGACATAAGTTGATTGTTTGTTTGTTTGATAAGGGCTTAATGACACCAAGACAGCGAGGGTCAAATTGTGCCTGAGAGGTTAGATCATTCCAGAGGTACGAAGAAAAGAAAGTTAATTGATAAAGAAAGAAAGTCCACAACAGAAGATATGAACAGGTTCTTTTTAGCAGAACAAGGAATTTAAATAAATACTTTGCAATTCCTTTTATCACATCCTGAAGAGAAAAAACTCCCCATTGTCACGGTCAAAATAAACAATAATCTAATTTTCTCCATTGAGCATTTTCAAACCTGTTACATAAACCATTCCAAATTCTAATGTAAGAAATTGTCATTCTGTTTACAACAAGAAAATATGATTTTAACACATAAAGTCCCAGCATTGCATATACGCGTGCATATTTTTCCCCTTTCATGTTCCAGCATCACATAAACATGACAGACATCATAGCATCAATTACATGAAATTTATTAAAATTGGTGGGGTACTTCCTTTTTGTTTTGTAAAATTAATGTAAATAAACATTTTGTCCACCTATTTTCAAGTGTAGGGGTCGATCATACTTCCTGTTTTTGTAAGAAAAGGGTCAAACACAGGACAATATTTTGTGAACGAAGCGAAGCAGAGATTTACAAACAAAATGGCGTTACTAGTTGGCCATCCTCCGCTGTTAGATAGTGACAATGAGTCTGATTTGGAGCCAGATTTCATAGATTTTGATACGAACATTAATAGCAAGTGTGATTTTAACAGTGATGAAGAGGAATTGACTATAAATAAAGGTGATTTTTGGATCAACTTCGACATAGACAATGCACATATAAAAGCTAAGTGGAGCAATGATAAATTTGAAAAATCCTTCCGGGCGCTAAGGGAATTACACACTAAAACCTAGTAAGACTCAATGTGTTAATATGAAAGATTTTTTTCTTATTCAGTTAAAAGATATGATACATAATGATATGAAACAGAAACGGAAAAAAAACCTGGATTATATTTCACAATAAATATACTACACAAACGTACCAATTCATTATCATGCTTTGACCAAGCTAGGTTGCACACTTGTGACCCTGTATCGACATAATTCAGCGTTTGTCCTGTAAGAGTATTCCAGAATCGGATGCACTTATCAGCTGTGCCCCCTCCCGACGCGAGTAGACCATGCTGATGAGGGGACCATGCAATAGCTTTCACTGCAGCCACATGGTCTGAGTACTGCTGGATTGGGGACATGCTGGAATGGTTCCATACAAAAAGCTAATTAGAGAGAAATTGAAGATATTAAAACACCTTGGGATGCAAGCATTTATAACCATTAAATGTTGTTTCAAGGTAAGTAAAGAGTTGGTAAAACCTAGAGGTAACATACCCTAAATGATTTTTTTGTACAATCTATAAACGTGCCTAAAATATTGTCAAGTTCACCCCCCTCCAAAATACAATCTATATCAGAAATCCTAGACCCGCTAAGTTTACCCCCAAATCTCTTCCTCACTTTTAATCAGTATTTGCCATTTGCAATATAGACACTTTAGGGTTACCTACCTTCATTGTTTTCAGTTTTATTCAGGCTAAGCATTCATTGTTTAAGTTCTTTTCAGGAAAGATTCACATTCCATCTTTTCCATTCATGGCAAAATCAATTGTTTTAATTTTCTTTGATACCCAACCACTAGATTTGATTTTCATTAGACTTCATAAAATGGATTGTTTGGAAATCCTTTCAGGGTATGAATTTATTGTTCAGCACATTCCATTGGAAAGTTTGAAGTAGAAGTCTTCACAGATCTCATCTATAAACATCCCCACCCCTCCATTTGTGCCCTTCCCCTGTTCCAATATGTCCAACTTCGTTGACGGAGGTAATGAAGCGTAATACATGTCAGAATCTGAGCTAGAACTGATTATCTCAAGAAACATCTTTCATATAGAGTTGATGGTAATCATACATGGTCAGTCCTGAAAACATGGTCAGTCCTAAAATCTGGAAAATTTTCTCTGCTGATAAACATTGACAACACAATAGAAGCACTACAAATTTTTGTGAATATTTTAAACAGTTATGGATAAAATCCTAGTATAATCTACAATGTTGGCAAAATGTGTTTCTTGTACAACCCTCGACAATTGTTTGCTTTGTGGTCACCAACTCAAAAAGAAACTGGCAACCATGTTCCCTCATTTCCAAAATATTGATCCTCAAATTGCTAAGTTACTCACCAGGACAAAAACCTGTTTGAAATTATAATTTTGAATGAAAAACCTCCTTTTCTCTCTTCTCCCCTCCCCACGGTTTTTCCTGCATGAATAATTTAACTTCATACTTTAATGACAACTCTTTTCTAATTTCAAAAATTCACAAAACAATTATCAAACATGCCGAAAGGCTGATCAAGAAAGCAAACAATTAGATCATTTTCCATCAGGAAAATGTTCATAATTTTTGCAGGCACCTCTCTGCATGTATTATGTGCACTAACAGGACTAGGTTCATATGTATATGTATACTTTTGCTCAGTGATATGATATCGTACATATATATAGCCACCATGGGGCTTGTGGGACAAAGTTATGGTGTGCAAAATCGGAATAAGGATTACCTGTATTTAAAGAAGGTAGCGGGGGAGGGGGGGGGGAGTATAAAGGCATTTCATGCTACCAATAAATTTTCAATACATTTCTTGCTCAAAGAATTTTTTTGGGGGTCGCCAGGTGAGACAGTGTTGTTTCTCTGGTGAATAAAATCATAATTTTTCAATTTTTATGGTCGCTAAGATTTAAGATTTCATCCCCATGGTGACCATGGTGACAAGAATTGTCGAGGGTTGTTCTTGCATTACAACTTTAATCCATTAATTAAATAACTGAAAACTTCAAGAGCTTTTGATGTTAAAAGTTTGGTTTAAATAATTGTAAATAAAATTATTCTTGTTAAATGTTTGTGTTAAAAATGAAATTTTAGTCCAAGAATTAAAAAAACAAAGATAATCTAAGAAATGCTTACTAAATGTACTTTATTAAAATCTATATACGGCCATTCTCTGCTACGTTACATGTGTGACCAGACAGAGAATGGCCCAGTGGATCTCTGGGAGATCCAGCGTCCAGTGTGGCTATTCTCTGTTACGTTACGTGTGTGACCAGCCAGAGAATGGCCCAGTGGATCCCTGGGAGACTCCAGGGTCCAGTGTAGCTATTCTCTGTTTTGTTACATGTGTGACCAGCCAGAGAATGGCCCAGTGGATCTCTGAGATACCCCATGGATCCAGTGTGGCCATTCTCTATTACGTTGTGTGTGTGACCAGCCAGAGAATGGCCCAGTGGATGCCTGGGAGACCCCAGGGGTCCAGTGTGGCCATCCTCTGTTAGTTTACGTGTGAGACTACATTAGCTGGTCCTGTCCTTAAAAAAATAAACACTCAGACCCGATGTCAAAGTTAAGCAGATCGGGCCAGACATTTCCCTATCATTTTTCTATCTTTTTCCTTATTTTGAAACCACAAGCATTTAAGCTCAGGTTCCACTCGCTGATAATATTCCAGACACCAGTTACTCAAATTACACCCACGTGTCCAAAGATAATTGCACACAGTAAATACAGTTCATAAAAGTTCACACAGTAGTTGTAACTACTTGGGCAATAAGGAAACCATTGTTTTCTTTGATAACCCTAAGTGACTTTTTAAATAAAGAAGGTGTTTCATTACATGCATGCCATATGAACTGTCAATCATTTAGCAAGAGGTTTATTTTAGGAAGGATAATTGGTTATATTAGTCACAATAATTAGGTTTGTGGTTTGGACTGGCTGGAACAGAATTTTAAGGAGAGCCACAGCTAATGAGCCTGAGAATGGCCCTATAGCAATTTACTGTTTAACTAGCATTTTTCCCATTCATGCTAACAAGAAGAACAGAGCATGTGAAAATCACAACAAAATCCAATTCCATGAAAATTAGTGAAAAATTAACCCTTTAGCAGAATTTTGAATTATCAGGCATAATTAATCAAAAAACACATAGTAGGATTTTATTCATTAAGTTATCATTATTTTCAGTACGATATTTGAACAATCTAACAACTATAGACCTTTGTAAACCGAGT
This sequence comes from Chiridota heheva, assembly GCA_020152595.1. NCBI lineage: Eukaryota > Metazoa > Echinodermata > Holothuroidea > Apodida > Chiridotidae > Chiridota > Chiridota heheva. The sequence continues at coordinate 49,019 of JAIGNY010002922.1, forward strand.
TGAGCAGAACAGGATTTCTTCAGTACTTCAACCAATCAAATGCTGGGGGTAATTTTCCCTCTTACCTTACCAATCAGTTGCAGTTGCTGTCGCAAAAACATAACCTCATGTATGCCCTGAGTCCCATGCATGGATTGTGCAGACACATGTATGTGCTGGGTCCCATACATGAATTGTGCAGACACATGTATGCGTTGGGTCCCATGCATGAATTGTGCAGACACATGTATGCGCTGGGTCCCATGCATGGATTGTGCAGACACATGTATGCGTTGGGTCCCATGCATGAACTGTGCAGACACATGTATGCGCTGGGTCCCATGCATGGATTGTGCAGACACATGTATGTGCTGGGTCCCATGCATGGATTGTGCAGACACATGTATGTGCTGGGTCCCATGCATGGATTGTGCAGACACATGTACACGCTGGGTCCCATGTACGGATTGTGCAGACACATGTATGCGCTGGGTCCCATGCATGGATCGTGCAGACACATGTATGTGCTGGGTCCCATGTACGGATTGTGCAGACACATGTACACGCTGGGTCCCATGCATGGATTGTGCAGACACATGTATGCGCGTGGTCCCATGCATGGATTGTGCAGACACGTGTATGCCCTGAGTCCCATGCATGGATTGTGCAGACACATGTATGTGCTGGGTCCCATGCATGGATTGTGCAGACACATGTATGCGCTTGGTCCCATGCATGGATTGTGGCAGACACATGTATGCGCTGGGTCCATGCATGGATTGTACAGACACATGTATGCACTTGGTTCCATGCATGGATTGTGCAGACACATGTATGCGCTGGGTCCCATGCATGGATTGTGCAGACACATGACACATGAATGCAGACACATGTATGCGCTGGTCCCTATATGGATTGTGCAGACACATGTATGCGCTGGGTCCCATGCATGGATTGTGCAGACACATGTATGCACTTGGTCCCATGCATGGATTGTGCAGACACATGTATGCACTTGGTCCCATGCATGGATTGTGCAGACACATGTATGCGCTGGGTCCCATGCATGGATTGTGCAGACACATGTATGCGCTGGGTCCCATGCATGGATTGTGCAGACACATGTACACGCTGGGTCCCATGCATGGATGGATGTGCTGGGTCCCATGCATGAATTGTGCAGACACATGTATGCGCTGGGTCCCATGCATGGATTGTGCAGACACATGTATGTGCTGGGTCCCATGCATGGATTGTACAGACAAACAAGAATCCCCCAGTATTTGATTGGTCGATAAGATTTCCCAGGCATAACATTTGTCCATAATGGACATGTAAATTTTGGTCATGTGACATTATTCAAATTAGTTTTCCAGAGACTGCTGATTTAGATTTGAAAAAGGTCTTTTTTTTTTAAGAAATATTTTCATTGTGGTTTTACTGAATCAGAGATATGACATTTTTATTGAATCAGAGATAAGACATGGAAAAACCAACCTTATTATCGTTGCCCCCTGATGCTAAGTGCTGGTGGTCAGGGGACCATTTCAGACCACAAACTTCCTGTCTATGACCCATCAACCTCCGCTCAGGCAAGGTGCTTGGCGTTCTAATGTCCCTCTGAAGGATCATTCTGTCTCTACTTCCTGAGCATAATGTCTCTGCATTCCAAGCAAGAGCACCTAATGAAACAACAAATTCAAGAACATCAAAGCCTGTAGCTAAGGAAGAGCTTTCTAATTGCTTTTCTGTGTGCAAGGTCTTCGTTTGCCTTCTAGAATCTGATTAAAATTTTCAAAAATCTTTATTCTGGGGCCGAAAAGTGAAGGTGCAATTTTCCAGACTCACAAATATTCATGAGATCTACAAAACTTCTCTAACACTATACCAATTATCTGAAGAAAATAACATTTCATCACTTTGTGAGGTGAAAGAGGTCAATGAAAATTTGAAAGATTCACCCAAAAAAAAAATGCCATTATTTATGGGTCTAGTCCACCGTTAAAATTATGTTTCAATTATAGAATATAATGCATTTTATTATTGTTAGAAATTCACACTGTATTCTTAAACTACTGTTGCTGCTCCAAGAAGATGTATATGTCATTAAGGATTAACCCTACGTGGTTCAAAACATGTCTGCAAGTTTTGAATTTTTTTTTTAAAAATAATTTTCACAAATTTATTTTATTTTCTATCACTACAAGTTTGGTTTATCTGAATGCTAAGACAAATAAACTTTTCACTACAAAATTCAAATTAAAGAAAATATCAACATAGATATGAAAAATTGCAAATTGCTTAATTTTTTTGAACTTGTATTATTTCTTGTGAATAATGAAAATGGATTATTTTTTTACATATTTAGATTGTTTATAAAATTTCCTTTCCATTGATACCAGTTATTTTTTTAATTTTTTCTTAAGGCAAAACATGCAAAAACAATGAAGAAAAAAACAACAAATGACCAGTGAAAAACAAAGCTCAAACCTGGGTGGCTTATGTGAATGCTTAACTGCTATACTACACTGCCTATAAGTAAAAGGTGGATTTCTTTTAATACTTATATTCGGTCTGCACAAAGAAGGGGTAGTTGCTTTTTAATTTCAATCGTAAATATGTGAAATAACGATTCTAATGATATTTGATTTCAATTGTAAATATCTGAAATAATAATTTTAATATTTGATTTCAATCAAAAATATGTGAAATAACGATTCTAATGATATTTTATTTCAATCGTAAATATGTGAAATAACGATTCTAATATTTGATTTCAATTGTAAATGTGAAATAACGGTTCTAATATTTGATTTCAATCGTAAATGTGAAATAAGCGATTCTAATGATATTTGATTTTAATCGAAAATATGTCAAATAACGATTCTAATCATATATGATTTTGAAAATATGTGAAACAACGAATCTAATGATATTTGATTTCAATCGAAAATATGTGAAATAACGATTCTAATGATAGTTACATTTTCTAAAAGAACTATTCAAGCTCTTTCAAATGATACCAGGATCACTGCTGTGGACCTACCTGACAAAGCAAAATACATTTTTGAAAAGTGCATGTCCCAATCAGTTGGGCCGTAATCGATTGTGATTCAAAGGGTTTAACAAAATGCATTCTGGTGTCTTCATCTGTAGCAAAAACATGTCATACAGATATTATCACTCACCGACTCTTGCGGAATGTCCCTCCAATGTGTTGAGCTTCTTCTGAGCAACTGCATCCCACACCTGCACCAAACCTTTGTGTGTGCCAACAGCAACTTGATTCCCCTGGGCAAAGAAACAAGAGTAACAATTTTGATTGCACAACTATGGACAAGTCGCAACAACTTGACTTAAGTGGAAGAAAATATGCTTTAAGCCATGAAAAACAGGTAAAAGATTTCATGAAAATCAGTTAAAAATTGACCATTTAAAAATATTTTGAATTTTAGACCCTCATTATCATAAAATATGCAAATCTTATTGTAATTTTGTGACATCACAACAAGAAAACCTATTTCCCTCATATAAAATTAATCAAATCAGTCACAAAATGTTCGGTGGATGCTTATTAGAGCAGGGGCGCTTAACACGTCTAATACAGTATTTATAACACAATGTCTTCTTACAACTTGCATGCATGTCTAGGAACCTCTAGCAAGAATGCATTTATTCAAAAATGTTCCTGAAAAGTACAAAAAAACTCACCCTTTCATTCCATGCAACAGACGTTACTGAATCCCCATCTACCAAGAGATCACAAAGTCTTGTCACCTACCAAAAACAATAAAAAGCAATAATTTGTAGCTTCTTTTAATTCCTACATCCTCTTGCATGGACAGCTGTAAGAGATTTAAGAGGTCAAATATAATTGAGGAGAGAGGGAAGGGGGGGGGGCAACATGTAGGAACATCTTATTCATTTTACATATATAATTTCAAACCAAAAATGATTAGCAAATCGTTAGGGGAAAGTGTACCGCTTGTTCCTATGGCATACTGCCCATGTTTTCTTGGATAAGGAAGTTTCAGTGAGGTAACAGTCAGAATATATTTTGATTAAATTTGATATTTTTGTAAAAGTGTTGGCGTGGTGATCTCTATTCTACCAGCTTTGTTCTCAGGAAACATTTTACAACAGCAATGATAACAGGTTTAAGGTCAATTACTTTGGTTCAAAGGATAAAGTGAGTGGTTAAGCATGTCGATCTTATATGGGAAAGAACAAAACAAATACAAAATGGTAAAGAAAGCATTCAAAATTATCATCCATGTTAAGTAATTAGTTCAGGGGTCAAGCAAGTCTATTGTATATGAAAGAGGACTTTAAAAGAAACAATTGAGGGAAGCAAGCATTGAAAATCTTATTCCGTTAAGGGGATATCTAAGTTTAAAGTTTGGTATCATTTGTGTAGAAACAACTGGAATCAGACTTAGTTGTAATGTCTTAGCCTCAGATTCCTCAGTCTTAATGTACTCTATCATATTTTGTCCAGCGATTTCGTGGCTTCAAAACCATAGGATATGTCGGCAAAGTAGTCAAACAGAATTTAGTAAGGGTAAATAAAATGTACCACCTGGAAAGAGTTTGAAGTAAAATAATTCAAATAGTAAAAAAGTTCAATAAATTTTCTTTAAAATACATTAACAATTGTTAAGAATGTGAGGATGAAGATGCCAACTTTCCATAGTAGACTTACTACACCAGTCATTTCTACACAGATAAGACAGAGCTTTAAACTTGGATATCTCCTTAACGGAATAAGATTTTAGAACTCTTTCTTCACCAGTTTGTTTCTTTTGAAGTCCTCTTCATATAAGATGGACATGCTTGACCACTAAACTAATCCTCTATGAAATGTTCAGGTTTAAACTTATGATTTGTGTAGCCAATGACTGTCTTGTAGGAAAACCAGATCTTCACCTTCCTCATAAGTCTTCATGCACCTTTTTTCCTAAGAATTTGTGGCTTACAAGCATTGGGTGTGTCAGGAGAATACTACAACAATGTAGTACTGTGTGATTAGGATTGAACATACGAATAAACTTTTACAAAACACATTTTTAAGAACGCAATAATAGCTACGTTCATGTGCCAGTGAAGTCTCAGATGGTGAGAGTCGGAAGAGAGAAGAATGAATCATATCCTGAATGGTGTTAAGAATGAGGCAAAACAAGAAATTGCGCTAGCTTCATGTTAAGTACTGGATCTCGTTCAAACTCTTCTGTTCACCTATTGCTCTATTAATGGCTTAGCCCCAGAATACCTTTCCAATCTCATTTCACATTGTCATCATAGCCGAAGCTTGCATTCTGCCTCATATTTAAATCTTACCCAGCATTCAATAAATTCTCACTATGGTGATTCCTTTTTCAACACGTGCTCCCAAACTTTCCAATTCTCTTCCCTATCACATCAAAACAGCAAGTACCATCAAATCTTTCAAATACAAGTTAAAGACTCACCTATTCAAATTATGTTTTAATAGATGTGTTTTTTCATCTGCACATAAGAAACTTATGTAGGTTATACTGTATATTGCACAGCATGTTGAGCAGATAACTTATGCTGGAGTTTGGCGCTCTATAAGTTGAATTACTATAATTATTATTAGGAAAGGAGGAAAGGAATAAGCGCTGTTAACGATTAGCGGTAACGTCGCTAATTTGCTCGCAGCTCTTAAACAATCACTTGGGAAAACATGAAAACGATTAATCGCGAATATGCTGCGTGCATGGCTTAGTGTACGAGCTAGAACCATGGCTAGAACTATGAATTCTATAAATTGTAGGCGTACTTCAAAAACTAAACTAGGCTTATCAGATTACAGTCTGTTAATAAATCATTCTATAACAGCTCTGTCATATACCAGTAAAGTGACACTCAGTAGGGCAAGTAAGGTCCAATATCGGTAGCAGAGATCGCATTAACGACAAATTTGTCGTATTTTACGCCATGGCTGAAATTTCTTACGACACAGGTTGTACCTGCATCGTAAGATTTAGATATAGCATGTGGAATTTTACGCCAGAGTTTTTCATTAACATAACTAAAATCATGAACATCTTACCTCTCTGATGCGATTCAAAGTTTTATTTCACACAAAAATGATTTTGAATTACTCACAAATAAAAGAAAAATGACACAACTACGAAACTTACCGCCGAATGATTCAACATGCCCGTAGTGCTGCCATAAACACATATAGGCTAGTACATATACCCTATGCATGATGTATGTACACTGTACAGTGTATGCGAAAGTTTTGATGTTGTTTTGAATGCAGGCTGTCAATTGTCAACGATATTATTAGCTAGGATTTAACTTTCCTCCTGTATTGTGTTGATCGTGTATCTGTGAAGTGATCACAGTCTGCAAGTCAAGTTACTATACTGTACAGAAGTAGGCATGTTGAAGATCTGAATAGAATATTATCGTTGACAATTGGTCAAAGTTTACTAAAACCTCATGAAAGTTTGGATACGAGAAGCAAAAGTATTTTCTAGTTTATTTTGGGATTGTTAACACAAATTTCATGACTCAACAATCAACATTATACATGGATTGGGTATGAACTTTTTCGTAATATTTTTTATGATAATAATAGTCCGATTTTGTATTTTTGGCATTTTAAGCGCAATTTTCATTCACTTTAGCAAGGCAGGCCTACACAAGTGTGTTGTGTTAACAATTACTTGCATGCTTCGCTAGCGCGCAATGTCCTGTACATTACGCAATGCCCTGTACATACGACGGGAAATTGACAAAATACGCCAAACTTCAAGGACTTGTTGTAAGCAAATACGGCAGGCAAAAAATTATAACACAACCTCTGATCGGTAGTGCTGTCACAACATGGCTCTATTATGTATCGATTATCGTGGAGAAAAATATCGCGATATATTGATATATCACGACACTATTAAAAAAAACTGACTCATGACACAAATTTTTAATATCACTAACGTTACTTCTTTTATGATGAACGCAAGTGAAAATTATTTGCAGATCTAGCAGACAACATGATCGCGTGACTATTACTTTCATCACGCACCATTCACGCGTTTGGTAATTCAGTCAACGTGATCATGAATCATCGAAGTGAGAGCCTGAAAGGCACGTTCTGGGCCAATTTTTCGTTATTTTTGCCAACTTACATCGGAACGTGCCAGTGTGGGGTGATAGAGCACGATTTTTAATTAGTTTTTTTAATGTTTCACAATATTTGTGCATGTTTTTAATGGCATAACCATGACTTTTAGGTTTAATACCGTAATGTTAGAATTGTAATGTACGAAGTAGCCTAGCCTAGTTGCGTGAAAATTTCTTAGTTGAGTATTAGTTTTTGGTATCGCGATATGTCACGAGAGGCATATTTCATGTCGTGGGACAAGAGATATCGTGATAATCGAAATGTCATGACAGCACTAAATATCGGCAACATTTTTTGCTGATATTTTATTTCTACACCTGTTTGAAGGTCATCTAAACCCAGGCTCTTTATTTTCAGCTAGTTTTATCAGCCTAAGAAATGATATTTACATTTTAGTGATACTCTTGGCATATTTGTTTTCCAAAAATGCATGGTCTATTTGTGTCGGAACTGTACCAGTTCCACAAAAGTTCATAAATTTGTATTGAACATTCAAAGGTTTTTTTTTTTTTTTGATTTTTGGGTAAAGCTTGGTTGCAATTAATCGCTAAACGCTTGCAAATTTTGGTGATTAAACGTTTAGTAAATTTAATTACAAAACAACAGCACTACAAGGAGTAATGAGAAAAGGGAAGTTCAGGGTTTGATGATGTAAGAGGGAGCAGGTAAGAAGCCACTTGGTCAGGTCTAAACTCTACTTGTAAAGTTTATCTTTCATAGACCAATCTATGAGACTATGGGCATGACGTTGAATGCTTAAGAGGTTGGTGAATTATTTTTTCACTATCACCATCTAATTTCAGAACCTTACCTAGGCCCGAATGAGGGTTTCAGCCAATGCTTAGGATAACATAAGTGTTCATTACAAAAATTACTGCATGCCAAAAAGTTTCTCTTTAGGCCTACCCGCACTCGACACCTGAGTGTTTTCTGAAACTCAGGTATGACAATTACCAACCCGACTTCCTGTTCAGTGTATTGTGTTTCCACTCAAAAAAAATGATTGTTTTTCTGCCATTCCTAAACCACAGCCAAGTAGCCCAAGGCTATTTGTGTGTATAAGATTACACAAAGCAAGAGCTGGATAATCAAGGCACTTTTGTGATTAAAATCATTGATCCATATTAGGTGTCTTAGTGGGAGAAGTTTGTTTTTAAACTGGGGGTGAAAATAGCTGTGTATCATATGCCTGGGGTGCATTAATTGTGAATGACTGACAGACCATTTCTGCTAAGGAAAGATATTGCTTCATGTGTACACCCTGAAATCAATACTATCTTTACCTGGCTTGTGCAGGCACTCCAAAGATAAACACATGTGCCAAGACCAACGCTAAGGACATTCATGATTGACCAGTCCACTAGATTGAGGTAAAAGTCGTCCTGGAGCTCCGGGGCATCCAGCACTTTGAATGGTATCTTGGAAATTTTTCTCATTGGTTTTCTAGGAGACCTCAAAAGTTTTTGGCTGTAATATGAAAGTGAAATGAAATATAGAATGCATGTGTAATGACCTTACAAAAATATTGAATGGGAAAATTGATGCTTAGCCAAATATCATCAGATACTATATTCTGCTTCAGAGTTATTACAAAAACATTACAGATCACAACTTAAGGCAGGTATATTGTCACATTAATTTATATGATTATGAGGTGTATAATGTAATCTTACCAAACTCTTCCAGAATTACAATTAATGCTTCTTCAAATTTTCATTTATTTTTACACAGGTATGAAAATTATCCCACAAAAACATTATAGATCACATATAAAAAAGATACATTCTAATAACATTTTGACAAAGATAAACACATATCATAGAAAATATATGTGAGAAATATATATCATTCTTTTCATTTACTGTTGCATGGTAAAAAAATGCATTTCGAGCATGAACTTCAAACACTTTATTAAATTATGAACTTAAGATTAAAAAAAAAAAATGGATAAAAAATGCACAAAGCGCCAAAACTTCTGTGAGTAATCATTGGTACTGTACAAAAATATTGAAAATAAAGTAAAATTGATTAAAAAGTAACTTGAGTATATACTGTAGGTTTAGTTCACACAAAAGTAAAATATATAATCATCATACTAAAACAAACAAATACATAGTGAAAAGAACTTCAAATAAAAGAAATAAATTGTACAAACTTCAAAATAAAGGTAGTGGAAAAATCATAAAATTAATCAAATATAATGTTATCTTAAAAAAATGATTTCAAAAGTTTTTTTTTTTTTTTCAAACAGGTAAACAGCTGCTCTGTTTCAATTAAACTGGCAAGTTATTCCATAAGGATAGCCCTGCTTTAGCAAATAATCTATCCCGTATGATTTATGCTTGGTCAGCGGCACTGTCAAAAACAATTGTTCACTTGATCAAAAATTGAACTTTGTCAATGTTTTTATTTTATTCATATTTTGCTGTTAGTAAGGTGCTAAATTACGCAAACACTTGTAAACAAATAAAATAATTTAAACTTAATTCTAAGCTTAACTGGTAGCCAGTGAAGAGCCAAGTAGTACTTGATTGGCTTGTTGGGGATTGTGTAAATATTTGGACCAATCAGAAACTTTGAATTGCATTGTATTTTTAATCTCCACTGATATTTGGCCTTCAAAAGAAAAGAAATAATTTACTAATACTGATGAAAGTGATACCTTTCTTTTCCGACAGGTGATAATGAATACGGTGCCTCATCTTCACCAACAGCTATCACTGGTCTCTTGGCTTGGACGTTGTAATGAAAGAGATTTCGCTTCACCTTCTGAGGGCTGACCATTCGTCTGTCTTCACACTGGGGTCTTTGATCATTGCTATGTTTGCTCCTAGTAGTTCATTCTTCAGTAAACAGTGATAGGCAAGCATATCTGTCCAAGGAATTCAAAGTTTGAAAATAAATGTACCAAACTTCAAAACCTACATAAATGATATTTTAATGATCTTAACTTAATTTTTTACTTTATATTTAAATGTGTTTACTTTGGGTTCATGGAGAGAAAAGATTGCTTGCTTATATGAATATCTGTGAATCCTAGGATACACTATACATAAGACAAGCGACATTCAAATATTATTATTACCTTCAAATTTTATTATCATTATTACATTTTTAATGAACCAAAGACTACATTATTAGAGGAAACAGCAGGAAAAATTGGCATATATGTCAACTTAGGAAAAACAAAGGCAATGCGAATCAACAGCAACAACAACAATCCGATCCAACTCAAATTGGGAGCAGTAGAGGATGCTGAGACCTCTATCTATATGGGAAGCACAATGCACATATCAGGTGGATCATATGAACATATCAGGTGGATCATATGAACATATCAGGTGGATCAGATGAACATATCAGGTGGAACAGATGAACATATCAGGTGGATCAGATGAACATATCAGGTGGATCAGATGAACATATCAGCTGGATCAGATGAACATATTAGGTGGATCATATGAACTTATCAGGTGAATCATATGAACTGTAAACCCTTGTAAGATTAAGATACAGTATGAACAGCTTTTTTCACCCGATTTTTTTCTTTCAACTGCACTCTCTATCACATCAAATGCATATATGTTTGACAAATAGAATCAAGCTTGCACGGTCTACCGGTTTCATAACCTAAACCGGTTCCATGAAACTGATTCATAGTTAAATGAACTAGAACCAAAAGGCTTTGTGGTTCCGATTATATTTTCATACGCTGATTGATTTGCAAGTTTTGTTTTAACTGTCATGTCATTGTATATCATGAAATAATTGTTCCAGGATATTCATAAGCCACGACCACCATGCATGATGCAGATCTATAAAATAGACATACCTATTGACAACACTA